>KE372910.1:285982-302460 GCA_000418225.1 Zizania latifolia
CCCAGCGCACGACGCGACGGCGAGAGCGGCAGCACGGTGGTGCACGGCGACGCACAGCTTCAGCAAGAGGACAGCCATCTACTCCGGCCATCATCTATACCAAGATCTTCAGTATAAACCTTCTGCACTTAATCTGTTTGATGAAATGCCTCAAGGAATTTACACTGCACTTTAGGTGTTCGATCTAATGTCTCCAAGCACTTGATTTTTGTATTGCACTGCGTTTGTTGATTAATATACTTATGTATGAACTTGTGTATGTTGAGTGTTTGAGATTTTGCTTGTGTATCCTCGCATGGTATGATTTGTTAAGGTTGTCCATGAACTCGTTTCCCAAGTGTTTGATCGGTTGTGCATGAGTGCTTTGTGCGTTTCTTTTTCCGCTTGTTGCACTTGTGAACGCACTTTGATTGACATTTAATCTATTATTTGGACGATCTTTTTCTGAGAGCGCTTTGTGGTGATATTTGTATCGACTTGCCTAGTGTGACAATTATTATCTAGCCTTGTGCTAAATCTCATTGAGTCACTTGCAAGTTCGATATTCAATTTTTAGGAGGAGTTTTCATTTTTTCGCTGCATTTTATTTTGTGCCCATTCACCCCCCTCTGGTCGCTAGTTTTGGTCCTACACCGAGTGCCCTCTTCCTCTTTGCTTTGGGTTTTCCTCCAAAACCATGATGTGCTCATACTTTCTTTTCTGAGGTTTTAGACAGGAGGACTCAGGCTTGTCGCGGTCGGTGCATTGGGGTGATCGGCGATCCTCGTCCGAGCGCTTCTTCTCTTTGCGAGACTCCCGCATAGTCGGGTGCTTTTGCTCGTGCTCGGCGTCTTCGGTGTTGGTATATTGTTCAGTGATAGTGATCATCTCACTTGGTGTCGCCGGTTCGTTCGTCACCAGGTAGCAGAAAAGTTTTGAAGGCTTTCGCAATCCCTCCTAAAAAATTGAAATGACGTCGCTGTTGGAGATGCTGGCGATGGTGTTTCTGCGCTCGGAGAATCGGCGAATATAGTCTCAAAGGGACTCGTCACTCCTTTTACGTATTTAGCGTAGGTCATACTGAGAGGCCGGCCTTTGCCATGTCCCTTGATAATTGGCGATAAACATATCGCACAGCTGATCTCAGGAGTCAATGGAGTTTTCGGGGAGTCTCGCCAACCCATTGGAGTATCAGACATGTTGATCACCATTGGCTGCTCGAACGGCCATGTAATATAGCCGTAGCCATTGCGAGGGATCGGTCTTGCCATCGTAGGGTTTGATGCCCGTGGGGTGGAATCCCTTTGGCCAGACCACCTGGCGGAGCTTCTCAGTGAAGGCTAGGAACCCGTTGTGGCGAGCATCAATATCATCTCGCCGGTCAGCTCCTGGAGTGCCATGACTCTGGTCATACTGCTCCTGGCGATGGATTTTTCCACGCTCACGGTCTCCGTAATGGTGAGAAATGAATTTACGCGCATCTCGCACTTAATTAAGGATCTCCTGAGCATCGCTCGAGTAGGAGCTCCCATGACGCTCACTCAGTCAGGAGCGTCGCGAAGGAACGGTTGGGTGGAGCCAAATCAGCAATTTGGGCGGTGGTGACCTGTGTCATCGCTCGAGCTCTCTGGAGCTTAGGCGTCTCGGGGAGGGTGGAAAGTGCCCTTTCAATGGCGACTAGGTTCGCCGTCGGTGTGCGGTACATGGCATGACCCTCAAAGTCTACCGTGAAAGCTTCTTGATTGTCCTGGCACGAACCTTTAGCCACCGGAGCTTTTCCTCAGCAAATGGAACGGATGGTATTCTGTCATCGGCGTTCTCGCCGATGGGTACTGGACTCGATAGCATTGGTGGTGGGTTCATCATCAGAGACTGCGGCCGTCATCGTCATGACGGAGCTAGACGGCAGAAGTGATGACTTGATCGACACGCTCCTCTTCTTGGATTGCACCGAGATGACCACGGAGAATTGGTGTCGTTGGACCGTATGCCCACTCGAGGTGGAGAGGATAACATAGTCAGCGGGGGAGTCGACGAAGACTAGTCGGCGAGTATTCGGCGAAGTTGGGCGCTCAGGCGCTAGGATCACCCTGTTACCAGGGCGAGGCGCTCTCCGCGTGGGGGAAGTGGTCGGGCATACAGTAGGCATCCGTGGCATCTTTGCCTAGCTAAAAGCAAACTCAGACAAAACAATTTGGCTCATGGAGTCGCCAACAAAGGTGAGGCTCCCAAAAGTGATGACGGAGCCAACGGGGACCTTGGTGCTGACTTTGCAAACAACAGCCATGGAATCCGAATGAAGAATTCACAGAATTTCACCTACCTGACGTGCCAACTGTTGTTGCATAAGAAGGCAGTCCTCTGATGGGGTTACCCACAGAGGTAGTTTAGTTTGGTATATGGGGTTTTCTATGTTTACGATTCTATGGTTATCTCAAGAACTATGAGACAAAGAGAGTTTAGACAGGTTCGGGTCTCTTGAAGGATAACAACTCTAGTCCTGTGTGATGGAGTATGCGTCGAGGAACCTGATTACAAGGGTGCTCGTGCGTGTATGAATGTAAGACGTGTCTCTCTATCTATGATAAGTACCCCCGATCCCTTTATATATCCCAGGGGTTGGGCGTTACCGTTTAGGCTTTAACTACCCGATTAAGTACCTTTACAACGGTTAAATTGCCTGGGATCATGGGCTAGTAATCATAGCATTATTTGCTATCTTAATTGGTATTCAAGATTGGCAGTTATGTCTTAGAGTTATTGTCATTGATAGTGTGGGCCAATTATTGCCTTCGCCTTCTAATTCCTTGCAGTCGGGATATTCCTCTGAGTACTGGACTCGGGGCTCTTTTCATACTGCTGACCGCCTCACTGTTGAATGCCAGTCTAACCTCCTTCGAAGTCATCTTTAATGTCTTGTTTTCTGACCCCTTGTTCTGTCCGAGTGCCTTAAAAGCACTCGGGAGGTATCCTAGGGTCATTCCCCCGACAAATAGAGTCCTAGAGTTGTAAATGAGTCGGTTAGCTATTTGGTTTAGATTTAATTAGTTTAAATTACAGATTAGAGATAAGAGATCAGATCTATATAGAGAGGGTTGTATTCAGATCTATTAGCGAAGAGAAATAATAAAGTATTCCAGTTTCCCCCTATCTAATTCTTAGTCCCATGCTTTATTCACCCTTACCCTCGACGCCCTCTCTCCTGCGCCCTTGTTCTCTCCACCTTGTCGTAACTGCACGACGTGCGCGACTTTGGCCGCACGTGCAGCACAAATACAATCTACAGCCACTCCTTGGCCGTGACAGTGACAAATGCATTATACTAGTCATTTGGTATTGGACATGTAGCTTACTTCAGGGGAAAAAACTCTAGATGATGGAAACAGTAAAGCTGAGGCCTCGATCTATCAATCAATTCCATTGGATATGGTGGGGATGCCCAAAACTTCAATCATTTGATATATATATTGGGTTCATCAGTATGATCCAAGCAATGGAGATTGTGGTCACGGAAATGCCCTTTTCACCTAACTATTGTATAAATGTATTTACAGGAGGTCTACGAGAGGACTGCAGGATTACTGGATTCTGAAATTCTGTCTATGATTTCCAGCATTTCTACGTGTATTTAGACTTTGAGCTACAATCAATAACCATGGATACTATTGAAGTTATAAATCCATAATGGAGGGGGGAAATGAATGTAATTGGAGTGGGAGCACCAGAATAAAATGGCTGAACAACATAAATGTGTCAGATAAAACTCTCATAAACAAAGATAAGGTATCGATAGAAGAAATGTGCACTAACCTCTCAGTGCTACAATATTTGACGATAGACAAACATTTCAACAATGAATATAACAGATGATGGGAACTCCCAAACCTGCAAAATTCAACTGTGAACTTGAAAGAAAAAAATGTCAAGTAAGACAAAAGAAACAATTCATACACAAATCTTCTATACCATCATTTCCATGAGAAATAACTTGAAGTAGCTTGAAATGATGACAGCTAACGGAACCTCTCTATACCTAAGTAATGACAAAATGCAACTGTTAGCTCATATACATCACACATTAAATATGACATTCTGATATGGTTTCACCTTCTACAACAGGAGTGTACTAGAAAAGAATCCCTACTGGTTGCACAATTCCATTTGAGAACACTTGACAATCCATTCGCACATAATGAACTACCAACAAATGTAATTGAAATTTGAAAACTTCCACCTCACAGGTATTCAAGGTACCTTCTAGTATCAAAAGATAGTTTTAGGATAAATTGCACTTCCAGAAGCAGCACAGCCATAAATACGATGTTCTCCAATAATGCATCACCCAAAACCTGGAGAGTGTCACACAGGATACATTATTAAGTTAACGAGCAGTACAAACATCAAATTATCTGAATGTGGTTAACTTTAACACCTTGCCGCAATTGAAAATCGCTGAGATTGTGCTTATCCAAGAATCCCCATCAGCTTTGTTGCCTCTTGAAAAAGATATTTTGACTTGCATAGTTATGGCTACTTATGTTGAATAGATACTTCAAAACAAAAAAGTTGAATATGAACATTTATAAAAAAAATGGATACATGCATCAAGAACAATATGCATCAGAATGGACAGTACCAGTATTCCCTGCAAACAAGAAAATAATCAGACACATCAGAAAAATGTAACTCTGGACATACCCAGTTAACAAGATTCATAAGGGCAAGGCATTATGGGTGATGGAACTACTATAAGATGGCAGAAAGTTACTATAAAAACGGTACCATGGGATTGGCTATTTTATAATTTTGTTGGATGGACTGATAAGGAATAAAAGGCTAAAGATATCATATGATGCTGAATATGGGCACTCAAAATAAAAATAACAAGCAGATGATGAAGCTAATAATTCTTGGGCAACATACTGATGGACAGGATTGAGTATGAGGTAGAACTCAGTAGAACCATTGATGAAGAAACTGAAGCAAACTTTGGGCTCCTTTGGAATGGAGTATTTTCAAGGGAATTTTGGAGGATTTAGTTCATTTCCTATAAAATTCCTACAACGTTCGAAAGGGGCCATTCAAAGAGCTCGGGACAAGATGGAATGGAAACTTCAAAAAAGCTGAGACCCCCGTATTTCCTTTAAATATAAGTAGCATGTGAGTATGTTTGAATCGTACCATATGATACCCACCTTGTCAAGAGATGAATAAATCCTCAACTTATTGAAGAGCAGATGATGGTATGCTCTGGTCTTGTGTAGAATCAGATCAATCAAGATTATCTACAAAGAAGGTAAGAATGGTTAATGCTTAACTCAACGGATCACTCCTGGAATAAATAAAGTGCACTCGACCCGTAAAAAATTGGACCACAAGTATGATGAGAAATTCAATCTTATCACTTGTAGATTATCGCACCATGAACTCACACTCAATGTAGGGATCTACAACAGCCTTGTAGTCATTCTACACAAGAACAACATCCAGAGTTAAATGGCTTACAAGCACAAGGCAAAATGATCACACATACACTGTCGATGGCAGTGGTTCCTCTCTTACGCATTTCATCAAATGGATGTTGCCCGGAGAGTACTGCACGAAGAGCATCTTCACACGCCGGCCGCAGCCCACGAAGCATGGCCACTCCTCTTCTGCCTTGACGATGCCGTTCTTCAAGCCGTGTCCGTTCACACAAGCTTGGGAAAAGCCCAATCCCAATACCAAGGAATCGATCCCTCCTGTACAATCGAGCAGAAGTAGATTTAATAACGGTGGCATAATTCACAGCGCAAAGGAGTAGATCACACATGGCCAGGTCAAAGCACGGGGGAGCATGGTAGCGGAGGCGGATTGTCAGAACTACGACTGCGAGAGATCGCTGGGGGCGGCCATGAGCGCGCAACATGGCGTACCTTTGGCGCCTAATGGGGCACCGTCGTAGATCGAACGGTGGTGGTGAGAGGAGCTGGTAACCAGCGACGAGGCCAAAGGTGGGTCTAGACGCTTGAGGTAGTGTTTGGACTTTGATTGATGTATGCTATGTTAGCCAGATATGTGAATACGGATACACGATATGACGATACGTCATTTTCAAAAAAACACGGATATACACACAAATATTAGTAATACATGTAAAATAACAACAATAGAAATGTAATAAATCATTTTTTAGTTCAACACTTCAACATACAACTAGTGATGGGCAAAAAATTACCGAAAACCGAGCCAAACCGAACCGAAAAATAGTACATTTTGGTTTTTTCTAAAACATTTGGTTTTCATTTTTAGAAAGTTTGGTCTTCGGTTTTTGGTTCGGTTTTTACTCTTAGAAAACCAAAAAAACCGAGCAAACCGAACTATCACACTGTCTATAGCTTGCACTACCGATCACAGATTGCAACGGCCCATATCTTGAGCTATGCACCAGCCCACATAGCCCATCACAGCACCCCACACACCTAGCAAAGCAACTAAGCAAGGCAAACCAGTAACTAATTCTGAGCGAGACAAAATCAGAAACCCTACACACCGTTCCACCCAACCGTTGGTGCCATCTAACGCCGAGGCCCGAGGGACGCTTCTGCCGTCATCGAGTGCCATGGACGCTGTCGTTGCCACCAAGAGCCAAGGGATGCCCCCACCACCATTGAGCCAAGGGTCATTAGGACGCGCCGCCGCCTGCCTGCCCCCATCTCTTCGAAGTGGCCACCGCCACCCGCCCGTCCTCCCAGGTCATGTGTCGCATCCGAGGCAGTCACCGCTTGTTGACACCATAATTTGGTTGGTGCACCATCGGCGTGATAAGCCAAGTTGCTAGGCCAATGGGCCACCGATAGAAGCTTAATGGGTGAAGACGGGCTACGCGTGACGTGGGCTAATGCTTCGTGATGTTTATCATTTAGTTAGTTAATAATTAGAGTCAGTTATGATTCTATGTTATCCACAGATAGCATGTCTACCTGGCTATAAATAGGTAAGCCCGGAGCCATTGTAAAGGAGTTCACACAACCAATCAATCAACCCTTCACACTACCATAGAAACGGTCTTTAGTGACGGAGCTTCACTAACGGATCAATGATACGTGTCAGTAATACACTTGTAGTGACAGACTATTTTACACACGTCAGTAATACTGCATTATTAGTGACGGGTTAAAGTCTGACCCGCCACTAAAGATGGGGCACCCCCATTAGTGACGGGTCACAATACGACCCGTCACTGAAGGTTACCCCCTATATTGATGGGTTATGTTGAGATCCATCACTAAAGAGACGTATCCCCATTAGTGACGGGTTTCAGTACCACCCGTCACTATAGGGTGTGACCTTTAGTGATGCGTGTTATTTTACTCGTGTCGCTAAAGTGCCCGCAACCCTAAGGCCACCATTACTGACGTCATTTTAGGGATAACAGTCACTGATGATAAGTATTTAAGGACCTCAGATTCACCGAGCTCTGCACTTATTGCTCCTACCCGCTACTGACTTCACCCTTGTCCCATAACTGCCGATCGGCCATAGTTAAGTCCTCAGCCACCGGTCGGTCAACCACTGTAGCACATGCGTGCCTAGGATGGTGACCCGCATTGTTATGTGGTCCAGTGCACCGCCGCTAGCACCAACGTCCGGCCACTTATAATCAGAAGACAGGACCAGTTGAGGATAAAGAACATGTTGCCTTTCTAAATATGTGGTTGGAGCATTTTGTATTCTACGTTACCACCCTCAGCCCTACCAAGAATTGTTAAAATTTGGCAGAGTGCCTCGCACAGAATGAAAAGCTACCGTTGGGCTGACTACTATTTAGAACTTCTTATCGCCTCCTTCATCTCGTCTCGCAGCCGCTCAAGCCCGGCGCACCTATTTTGAATGTCGACGGTCCCTGGTGGTTTATTCAGCTGTGGCTCAATCTGTACACTGCTGGAGTAACAGAGCGCTATGATCTACCCAGCTACAAGTTTGCCGATGTCTTTAACGAGGAGGATGGCCATACTCGTCGATGCACTTCAATTAGTGAGATTGTTGCTACTTTTGCTGGTGATGACTTGAAGTTGGATTTCCTGGTCCGATGGTTCAGCACTTTCTACTGTGGCCTAACCGATGATGATGTCATCTGGTTTCCCTACTTAGAGGCTTCAGACTTTGCTCACCTAGGTCGCTTCCAGTTCAACTCCCTCGATTCTGATGATGCTACAAATGCCATCTATTGTGCCATCGTTTCCCCTTTGTTCTGCCAGTTGGCTTCCCTAGCGGCCGAGTGAAGCCTTCTTACAAGTTCTATCATCCGAGCATCTATGCACGCTAGCTTAGACTCAGTCAGCTGCCGATGAGCTTCTTCTACATCGGTAGGGTGGAATTCCGTGTGACCCTGACTCTATCAGAGTATGGGTTTCTACTCAACCTGCCCGCTAGTATCCCTTTCGGTGATTTCCAAGGTTGGTCGCTGAGTTTATCCTAGAGCCAATCGTTTATTCGCTTCTAGGATGAATTAAAACTTCACCTATTTCTTGGGGCATCTCTTCCTACTGTGCCCTGATTGATCCTGACTCTGGCAAGGCTGCTGTTGAGGTATGGCCCTGCCTTGATTATATCTCTATTGTTTTGCTGCTTCTATCTGTGACTCACTTCATTATTTGAATAGGATCAAGGTGTAGAGGTGCCTATTGTTAGCAATAGCAACAGGTTGGTTGTATACATGGCATCATCATTGACTCCAAACTTAGGAATCAGCGTGCCAAGCCCATCTGCCGCCATCGGTGCTGATCCTACAGCATCTAGGGCTTCTAGTCCCCCTCGCCAAAAATGGCCGGCGGTGTTGACGACGATCAAGATCCTGGCCAGAAAGAAAAAGAAGGCCCCAGTTGCTCCTCCTGCAGTTCAACCAATTTCTTCTGCTCGTGCTGCTTCTGTAAGAGTTCTCTTTCCTTGGCATTTTTGCCTCTTTGTTTCTTCCTCTGATTCTTGCCATTGTCAGCCTGAGGTGGTTGATTTGCAAGTCACTCCTGCCGTGGATGTTGAGACTTCGGTATCTCTGGCACAGCTGACATCTTCCCCACCGGTTCTCCCCGTTCTTCCTGCCGACACAGCGGTTGTTGATCCTGCTACAATTGCGGCTGGTCCTGTTATAGTTTAGGATCGGGTGTCAGGGTCTAGCCCAACAGCCGATGTTGGGGCTGTATCAGTGGAGGGAATTGTCGCCCTCAACATGGACAATGCTGTCGTTCTAGATACTGCTAATCTAACCGCTGCTGCTGAACTCCCTAAGGTAACCTTTTGTCAATAATGCTTTTTCTCTATCGTTCTCCAATTTTCCTCACGGGCTTGTTGTTTGATTGCAGTCTTTCACCGATCTACTTCCTTTTAACCTTGGTGAATTCATTAGTGATGATACCACAACCGAGGCTGAAATCTCTGCTTCTAGACCGATTTGTGCGGAGACTCGCGCTACCCTATTTTGGATGACCGCTGAACAATTATGTTTATTGAAGTTGTAGTCCTGACATGATACTCTGAACTTTCTTTTGCTATGGCGATATTTTGGATGTTGCGATTTTCTTTATTTTGTTCTAAAGGGGATACCCTCAGTATCGGCTATCTGTTTATTTCTAAAGGTGATACCCTCAGTATCAGCTATTTGATGGTTGCTTTATTCCATCCGCATCGGCCTACTGGTCAATTAGGTCTTGATCCAGACACTCGGATTGTACTTTTTCAAGTACTTGCCATTGAGTGCCTTCACAAACTCTTCCCCTTCTAATGTCTTTAATACATAGGCATTGCCTGGCATGACTCGGTTTATCCGATAGGGGCCCTCCCTATTAGGAGACCATTTACCAAAGCGATTATCTTTAGTCCTGATCAGTAGCATGAGTTTCTAGACTAAATCATTTTCTTCAAACGACTTAGGCGATACTTTCTTATTATAATGCCTCGCCACCCTTGCCTTGTTCTCTTCTACCTTTCTGAGCGCGCGAAGTCTATTATGAGCCAAATCTTCTAACTCATCGGTCATCAGCCTATAGTAATCATCGGTTGTTAACTCGTTCTGAAGAGCGAGGCGCCCAGAGCCGATGTTTATCTCCCATGGTAGCACGGCTTGATGCCCATAGACCAACTGATATGGTGGCACTTGGGTTGACCTGTGGCAACCCATCCGATATACCCATAGTGCATCGGCTAGCGTTGTGTGCCACTTCTTGGGTTGTTCTATAATCTTGCATTTGATCAACTTTATTAGGCATTTATTTGAGGCTTTAGCTTGGCCGTTTGCTTGGGCATAATAGGGCGACAAATTCAGTAGCTTGATTCCCATGCCGGCCACGAACCGTTGGAATTCTTTCGACATAAATATCGATTCTTGATCAGTGTTGATTGTTTGAGGAACCCTAAACATGTAAATAATATGCTCTTTGATGAACTCTATCGCTTCCTAGGACGTTACTTTCTTTAATGGTATTGCCTCTACCCACTTGGTGAAGTAATTGGTGGTGGCTAATATGAACTTATGTCCCTTGCTGGATGATGAGTAGATTTGACCGATCATGTCTATTCTCCAACCTCTAAATGGCCATGGCTTCATAATTGGATTCATGATCGATGCGAGAGGCATCCCTTGTACTACTTGAAGCAATCTTCTAGCATTGTCGGCCAAAAATATCCCATTCTCGTCAGGCCTAGAAATAATACCTTTTCAAACCCTTTGTGCATTAAGTCCCTATCCTAGGAAAAGGCAGGGTACACAATAATAAGTCGATACAATAGAGTTCCACGCGAATTAAAACATATTACACATAGTAGCTTATAAGGCCTAAATGGCCTGAATAAAAATTAACCTAACAAATCATAAAAATAGCGGATAACGGCCTATTCCCACAAACGCTCGAGTGTGGCCAAGCCTCATGCCTCCTCTTTGTCTTTCTTGGAGTAGACTCTTTCAACTTCTAGAAAGATTTGTAATGATGGGTTGTGTACATTGGTACTCAACAAGCCACATGAGGAAATGCAAATAAAGCTGATTTGTAGTTAAAAAACAATTGTGAAGCATCTACAATTATTCAAGACTACACTATGAGCAAGTTTCAATTAAAACAGTGCACTAAGCGGGTGTTTGTATGTTGGTACAGTATACAAAGGGTCTTGGCATGGGCTTGGGTCAGAGTACCGTGGTGATATCCCGGCATTAACTGAGACCATGCCTTGTGGGTAAAGAAGTACATCTCTGATCAGAGTTAAACCTATTCAAATAGCCAAGCCCGGGGTCATAGGCAGGCAAAGTGATGTTTTCACTGTTAGATTCACTCTTCGCATTAATTCTAGAAATAATGGTTGGGTTGGGATTTAAGGATCCTGTAGGTGATGGTATCTAGGTCAATTTGTTATCTAGGTCAGATTAAGTCCTACTGGATCAGATCCTCGAGCTGCATAAACAACGGAACATACTAATCAAGTGTGGAAGAGAAAACATAGTAAAAAAGCTAGATTTGGACCGTGGTGGAGGGAAGATTTCAAAATTCATCCTCTTTTCCCACTCGTTGCATCATGGCATTCATCTATTCATGTGATGATTGAAAGATACAGAATGTTGAGAAGTGAATGTCAATGCCATGATAAGTGAAAAGCATATTGAAGATTGTGGTTGATGATTATAAAACAACTTGTGAATAGCCTCTCATGCAACTCTATGTACCGGTACAAGTCACGCACGATGATAGTGATCAGCCTTTATCACCTTATGAAATGCATATGTGCATATGTATGCATGTGAATTGACGTCAATTCTTATATTTTTCTTTGATGAAACATGATATCAACAAAATAGCCCAAATGAATATGGATGGGCTAAATTCAAAAGCAATATCTCAAGTTTAATTAACTTGTAAAAGAAGTAAGACATGAATATAAACATAGTATGTTACTTGCCTTTATAATGGTGATGACAAAGAGAAACTTTGTGTAAGTGCGTTCAGAAGTGTTACCACCTATATAAACACATATTGAGTATCATACAATTAAGGTACAAGCAACATCAAAACATTCTTTCTACGCTCCTTAACGTCATTTATACGATATTATTTGGTTTATTCCAAAGTAACCAAACTTGTATTTTCTTAAAGAAAACAATATCTTTTCAACAATATGTCACTTTCAAGTGACAAATATTACTTCTACTAGATACAAATAGGAAAAATGGCATGTAAACCTCTCATAGGCATTTCATCGAACACATGGTGGGCAAGGAAAAAAAGGAGTAGAACCAACTAAGTTAACTGTACAAATTGACGGGTAAGTAATTGGGAAACCCTAGAATAAGTAGAGGAAGGGGTTAAGATGACCTACAAAGCAACAAACAGGTAAACAACGGACTAAGCGATAGCAGCTCCATACGACAACGTATGCGACCACAATAAAAGAAGCAACTGAAGATAACAACTGCAGCACGTGGATGAGATCGATAGAAATAAAAACCTGCGGTGGATGGCGAAGATTCAACGGTGAGAAGAAATCAAGAGGAGGCGTGGGAGCAAGGAGGAGAAAGAGCGTTGCACGATGAGTACTAGCGCTCGCTGGACCTTTCTAGAGGGACATCAATCCCTCCAGCCAACTCTCTCACTTTATTTATAAAGAAACCGACGGCCGAGAATTGTCGATCCCACTACGATTCATCGGATATCCAAAACGGATGTTTAATACCAAAAATGGAATCATCTTGACGAGATCTTCGCAACCACGGTTTCCGATCGATCATACGAGCAAAGGATCAAAAAGTCAAATTTTTTGGGAGTATGGTCAACATTTGGCTTGCTTTGATATTTTGGGATTTTATTATTATTATTACACCCTTCTCCCCTTAAAAGAATTCGTCCTCGAATTCTACCGCTTTCAAACTAAATACGAGAAGAAAATTAAAGCTTATGACTCACCACTTTCAAAGAGCTCGGGATATTTCTTACGCATTTGTTCCTCTAGTTCCCAAGTTGCCTCTCGTTCGGATTGATTTGTCCATAGAACTTTTACAAACTTAATAGCTCTTCTTCTCATAACTCATTCTGAGAATTCTAAGATACGCACTGGGCGACATTCCATAGTTAAATCTCGCTCCACTCTAATAGGCTCAAGATCAATTTTATGCTTAGGGTCCTTTAAATACTTTCTTAACATAGAAACATGGAATACATTATGTATTCCACTCATCGAGTTCGGTAATTCGAGACGGTAAGCCAAAGTGCCTACTCTGGCTATAATTAAAAATGGACCAATGTATCTTGGACTAAGTTTTCCCGAGACACCAAATCGTACAACACCTTTAGTTGGCGACACTCTCAGGAGAACATGATCGCCAACTTCAAACTCTAGGTTTCGTCTTCGTACATCAGCATAACTTTTTTGTCGACTCTGAGCAGCCAACAAATTTTTATGTATTTGATGTACCTTTTCTGAGGTTTGTTGAATTAGATCTGGACCAATTAATGATCTTTCTCTAATTGTGTTCCAACATAAAGGAGAAACACACTTTCGACCATACAATGCTTCAAAAGGAGCCATTTGAATACTAGCTTGGTAGCTATTGTTGTAGGCAAATTCTGCTAACGGTATATGGTCTTCCCAATTGCCTTTCCAAGATAAGATACAAGCACGAAGCATATCTTCTAATGTTTGTATGGTTCGTTCTGATTGACCATCTATTTGAGGATGGAAGGCTATACTAAAAGAAAGTTTGGTACCCATAGCCTTCTGCAAACTTTGCCAGAATTGGGATACAAACTTAGAATCACAATCTGAAATAATCGACTTTGGTACTCCATGCAATCTCACTATTTCCTTAACATACAAGGGGGCCAATTCAGTTGCCGTATTGGTTGTCTTTATTGGAATAAAATGGGCAGATTTGGTAAGTCTATCAACAATAACCTAAATAGCATCTTTGCCCCTAGGTGAGCGAGGCAATCTAATTATGAAATCCATAGTAATATGTTCCCATTTCCATTTTGGGATTTCTTAAGGCAACATTAACCCTGCAGGTCATTTATGTTCAGCTTTTATTTGCTGACAAATACCACAAGCTGTAACATATTTAGCAATGTCCACCTTGATTCTTTTCCACCAAAAGTTTTGCTTTAGGTCTCGGTACATCTTATTTTCACCTGGATGAATTGTATAAGGGGTCCGACGGGCTTCTCTTAGTATATCCATTTTCACATCTGCTTTCTGTGGTACACAAAGACGTCCTTTAAAATGTATAACATCATTATCATCAATACTAAACTCTTTTGGCTTTCCTGCCAAAATTCTCTTTCGAACTTCTAATAGGAGACGATCATGTTGTTGAGCTTCATGCACACGCTCAAGTATATCAGACTGAATAAGCACTTGAGTTTCTTCTTGTACGGTACCCGCAAAACAAAAGGATATTTTCATGCGATCCAAATCAGAAAGCAAGGACATTGCTGCTTTAGGAACACATGTTCTGCTAAGAGCATCTGCTACTACATTGGCCCTTTCAGGATGATACTGAATGGTCACATTATAATCTTTAATTAATTCTAACCATCTTCGCTGTCTCAAATTCAAATCTTTTTGAGTAAAAATATATTTAAGACTTTTATGATCAGTAAAAATATCACATAATTCACCATAGATATAATGTCTCCAACTCTTTAAAGCAAACACTACTGCAGCCAACTCTAAGTCATGAGTAGGATAATTTTGTTCATGAGTCTTCAATTGTCTAGAAGCATAGGCAATTACTCGACCTTCTTGCATTAGTACACAACCAAGCCCAATCCGTGAAGCATCGGTGTATATTGTAAAACGCTTACCACTTTCAGGTAAGGCTAAAATAGGAGTATGCACCAACTTATCCTTTAAGGTTTGGAAACTAGCCTCACACTCATCTGTCCATATAAATGGAATATTCTTTTAGGTAAATCTGGTCATAGGCTTTGCAATCATAGAAAACCCTTGTACAAAGCGCCGATAGTAACCAGCAAACCCAAGAAAGCTACGAATATCTGTTACATTAGATGGTCTTTGCCATTCTAATACTGCATCTATATTCTTTGAATCCACAGTAATACCATCTTGATTAATAACATGACCAAGAAAACCTACTTCTTTCAACCAAAAGGCACATTTCTTTAGCTTCGCATAGAACTTATTCTTTCGAACAGCATCCAATACTAATCTGAGATGCGTCTCATGCTCTTCCTTAGACTTGGAGTAAATCAATATATCATCAATAAAAACCACAACAAATACATCTAGGTACTCATGAAGCATCCTATTCATAGCTTCCATAAAAGCAGCAGGTGCATTTGTTAGTCCAAAGGACATAACCACATATTCAAAATATCCATATCTAGTATTAAAAGTTGTTTTCTCAATATCCTCTTCTCTTATTCGCAATTGATGATAACCTGATTGTAAATCAATCTTTGAAAATATCTTAGCACCCCTCAATTGATCAAAAAGATCATCAATACGAGGTAACGGATATTTGTTCTTGATTGTCACTTGATTAAGGGCTCGATAATCCGTACAAAAACGCTTCGTACCATCTTTCTTTTCCACAAATAAGACAGGAGCAGCCCAAGGTGATGTGCTCGGTCTAATAAATCCTTTAGTAAGAAGCTCATCTAATTACTTCTTAAGTTCTACTTGTTCCATTGGAGCCATTCGATAAGGAGTTTTATAAATAGTCGTATAAAATGGGAGCCAATACCTATTTTCTCTCAGGTTTCTCCTTTCGCTAAAGGATAACGGCTCCAATGGAAGAAGAGGGGTTAGTAATGGTAGATGATTAGTAGAGTTTTAGTAATGGCTCCTCCAATGGAAGAAGAGGGGTTAGTAATGGTAGATGATTAGTAATGGAGCCGGTAGTAATGGCTCCTCCAATGGAAGAAGAGGGGTTAGTAATGGTAGATGTTATATTTACCGGTTAGTCATGCTTGTTATATTTCTAACAAGTATGCATTAAGCGAAAGCGAAATAATTTTAAAAATTGGGATTCAACATGTTCAACTGTTCAGGGTGTGTGGCTTGCCTTGATCCATGTAAGTCTGGTCGTCCGCGAAGTACGGCTCCAGAGGTCCGAAATCAGCGACGTCTACACGTTCACATACAAAATAATGCAAAACAGTACATCAATACATACGAACAGTACAAAAACAGTGCATAAATGGATTCTCTGCGATTTTAGAAAAAATTGACAATTTGAATCGCTCAAAACGGAGTTAGGATGAATTAATTATGCATTTTAGAAGTTTTAGCTGAATTTTAAATGGAAATAGTACTACTGTTTAAAATAGATTTTAATTTCTACAGAACGTAGGGGCTAAACAGGAAAGCTATCAAAGCAGCTCACAGGGACAGCAGCCTGCGTATGGCTGCGCGACGGCGGCCAGCGGCGGTGTGGCGCACGGCGGCGACGGCTAGTGCACGGCAATGACAGTGGCGTGGCATGGTGCGACAGCGATGCGACGCGATGGTGGTGCGACACG
>KE372911.1:0-10351 GCA_000418225.1 Zizania latifolia
GTAACAACCGTGGTGCGACCGACCACAAAATCCATAATCAGCAGCAGCAGCTTCTATGAGCCCTGCACCGAAAGACACTCATCGATCACACATGCGCGTTTACTTCGTTTGACCGCGCGCCCATCTTCCTCGGCATTTCCCGCGCTCTTCCACGCACCCAACCGCAAACCGGCCGAAACAACCTGCAACCGATCGGACGGCCAGCCGGCCGCTACGTGCGAAGCTCACAGCCACATATCAACCGCGCGCGCGTGCTTCCTCGCCTACGGGTCAAACTCAAACCCCGGGCCGGCCGTAGCGGTGGACTCGAGAGCCACGGCCACGGCGCGCGCGCGAGTGCGCGAGCACAAAGCAGACGTCACGCGTGACGCCGTGCGCCCGTGCCATGCCGCGGCAAGCTTTCTCTGCTCTCTCGTCGACTCGTCGTCTTCTCCTGTCAGCTTCCATGGCGACGCGCGCGTCTCGGCTTGCGTGCCAAGTCTAACAAGCCAGCCTATAATAAGGCTATAAGTAGGGGGCGCCTCAAGCCCAGCTTACTTGAAGCAACCCAACAAGAGGGGGTAGCTCGATCAGTTTGTTGGCGACGAAGCTAGCTAGCTGATCGATTTAGTTGAGATGGCGTCGATGATGGGGGGAGACTTCGTGGAGGCCTACGTGCTGAGGAACGCCTACAAGGAGAAGCTGAGGTGCATGGAGGCGGCGGCGCCGGCGGCGGATGGGGAGAAGGGGAGGAAGGTGGAGGGCGTCGTTGGCTCGGCGGGAGAGAAGAAGGCATCCGCGAGCGGCGGCGGGAGCAGGGGAGGGATGTTTGGGCTCATGAAGAAGAAGAAGAAGGTGCACCCCAAGGCGGCGGGCGTCGGCGGCCATGGAAACCAGTAGCGCTAGCTTCTTCCTCTTCCTGATTTGGGCTATGGCTGCAGCTTTGCTGGGTGGTTTAATTATTAGTACTCTCCTGGCTGGTCAGTTGGCTGCAGATGTGTGTAACTCACTCATGTAATGTTGGTTCATTTGTTACTTTCATTATTTGAAATTTAAGTGGAAGAAAAGTAAATAAAAATTCCTTTCCCAGATGAGATGTTCGTCCATCAATATTTTGTGTCTGCCCAAATCACAATCGATTCCAGATGAGATGATTGTACGGTGTCACTTAATTTTCCAGATCGCATTTATTACACACGTATTAACCGAAGAAAATAAGCTGAGGCTATATCTTGGTAGGCTTTTCTCACTACCAGCAACTTTTATCAAGTAGTAAAGCTGGTTAAACTACAAGTCTAGTTCTCAGTTCGCACTAACGGATCTTTAGTATATCCATGATGAGGGCGACGTTAATACGCTAATATAGACAGATGTTTTAGATGCCAGCTGATAATTGTCAGGTTTTTCTCAAAAATTGAAATACATACTGTTATATCGTTGTCAGAATTACCTAAAGTCTTTTTCTAAAAGAAAATGAATTGCCTGAAGTCAGCTTAAGAATAAAAAACAATTATTCACATATATATTTTTTATGCATGCTTCCAAAGTTGTGGATCACATTGATCTTTTTCTTCATTATATAAATCGAAGTCATTTCTGGCACGCATTCCATCTCGAACGATCATCATGGATGTCATTTGATACTGAACACACTACGACCATTGAGAGCACTGCGTTTGGACTTTCAGCACATCAACAAACTATGGAGCATAGTGTGTCCTTTCAGCACATCAACAAACTATGGAGCATAGTGTGTCCCTCGATTAGCATGCAACATCTAATTAGTAATTAAATCGGTCGTGTGGCCACCTCGCCGCCGCCCCTTGCACGTCCCCTCTGCCACCGCCCCCTTCTTGGCCCCCTTGACTTGCTGACTACAGTAATTTATTATTATTTTTGAGAAAAGGCTTCAGCAGAAGCCCTGTTTATATTAAAGGCAGATAGGGAGAACGTTTGCTGGGTACCGACTTTACAAGTACTGCCCAGACAACAACCAGCTTTTGCCACACACCCAAAATGACTGACCGAATTCCACCAGATCACAAGCTACGTATTCAGGAACACTATCCAAGCAGGACACCAAAAAACACAATCAGAGTTCAAACATCACACATTCAGAAGATACTGTCCTCAACGCAACGATACCAGATGAGACCCTTCACCATCCAGAACCCGCAAAGTAATTTATTATTGAAGTTTTAGTACAGTCTTAAGGTTAGACAGGTTTGACTAAATTAATAGATATTTAGTTGCTGCCATAAACTATAGCAAGATTCTTCTTGGTCTTATATATCAATGACTTCAAAAATATAGCAAGATTTACTTAGACTTATTAAGGTGCGACAAAAAATTTACTAACCTTAACTTAGATAAGTGTGACAATTTTTATTGACAAATGATGGCTAGCAACCAATCAGTCTCTTAATGCTACCCAATGCTAAATAGTACGTTACAGAGAATAAAAAATAATACGATAGTGTATCAAATAAGGACAATTAAGAAAAATTAGGTCTTATATGAGATATTCTCTCCATACCATCCAAAACATGATAAAATACTTGTGTTATTAAATTAGTATTATATGCATGAGTAGTTTTTGATAACATGGCATAGAAACTATGCATGGACTATGATATTGCTATCCAGAGAGTAGAGATTCAATGGCTGTTATTAATTGTTGATTTGATATTTTGTTGACCGATTGATTGATCGATTAATTCAGTCTCTAACCGTCGTATCAGTTAAACTGTTTTTTTTGAAACCCGCCTAAAAAAGGCTAAAATACCTCCTCAAAGAAATTCATCCTCCCAGTCTACCTAGATGCCTTGTATCACGCTCCAGGCAGCGTCTTTCTTGGGCACCCTGTTCTTCAGCATCCCCCTGGCCTCAGCAACGTTGTCCCACCTCTTGTCGGAAGCGTACAGCTGAGACAGCAGCACATACGGGGAGCTCGTGGACGGCCCGAGCGCCAGCAGCCTCCTCGCAGCCCTCTCGCCGGTGCCCGCGTCTCCGTGGACTCTGCTCGCAGAGAGCAGGCTGCCCAAGGCGACAGGATCGTCGCGGAGCTCCGATGACCGGAAGTATTCCTCAGCCTCCTGCAGCCTCCCGGCTCTCCCCAGGAGATCGGCAAGGCACGAGACGTGCTCGATCCTGGGAGAGATGTGGTATGTTTCTCTCATGCGGTTGAAGAGCTCCATGCCCTGGTTCACCCATCCTGCGTGGTTGCATGCAGCTATAAGTGCGGTAAATGTGACAGAATCTGGAACGATCCCGGCTTCCTTCATGCGATCAAACATTTTGATAGCTTCATTGGCATGGCCTTGCTTGCCAAACCCAGAAATCATTGTGTTCCAGGACAGCAAGATTTGGCTTGGTAACCGATCGAATACGCGAGCTGCGAGCACCATCTTGCCGCACTTCGCATACATGTCAATGATCGCATTGCCCACGGCGACATCAGGGTCTTTCCTGCTTCTGATGAGGTGACCATGAACTTGCTCACCGTGTCGGATCAAGGAGAGCTCTGCACATGCTGCCAAGGCGCTCGACAATGTGTAGTCATCAGGGAGAACATTTCTGTCATGAGCTATGCCCACCATAGCTTTGAATACCATCAGAGCTCCAACGTGGGCACCATGCCGTGAGTGTGCAGCAATGTGAGTGTTCCAAGTGATCACATCCTTCTCTTCCATGCACCGGAAAACCTTCTCTGCATCCGTGATTGTGCCAATTTTGGAGTACATATCCAAGATGACATTGCCCACAAAAACAGCGATGTCCAGACCAACCTTGATAGCCTCACCGTGCAGAAGCTCTCCAGTGCAACGGTTCTCCAAAGCAATGCATATTCCAAGCACACCGGCATACGAGAATCGGTCAGGATGCAGACCTTGCAGCTTCATGAGCTTGAGCACCTCCAAACCCCTCTGCGGCTGGGAACTCTCTGCCAAACCGGATATCGCGGCGTTGTAGGACACGACATTGGGTTCCATGAGGCTATTGAAAGCAGAATAGCCGTCTTCGAAGCATCGGCACTTCATGTACATCGATATGACAGAGTTAGCGACGAAGGACACGGCGAGAAAGCCGTTCTTGACGGCGTCGGCGTGCACCTGGACGCCCACGGCGAGCGCGCGCAGGGCGCCGCACGAGCGCAGGACGCTGCCGTAGACGTACTCGTTGGGGCGCGCGTCCAGGTCCATCCGCGCGAAGAGCGCCAGCGCCAGGTCCGGCCTCCCGGCCTGCACATGGCCCGAGATGAGCGCCGACCACGCCACGAGGCTCCGGCGGGGCATTCCGTCGAACGCCCTCCGCGCGGACGCGAGGGAGCCAGCCTTGCCGTACGAGTTGAGGAGGTGGTTGGAGAGGCGCACGTCCGCATCGTGGCCGGCCTTGACGGAGGCCGCGTGGACAACGGCCGCGGCGTCAGCGGCACCGGCACGGGATGTGGTGGCGTCGCGGCGGAGGAGAGTCACCAGCCTACGCAGTGTCATGTACTGCCCTGACCAGAGAAAACGGCAGGAGACAGTGACGGGGAAATAACACGTCCGCCGTCCCAGTGCGTATAGAAGCTGCCACGTCCAGTGACAGGCTTGCTAGAGCGTGGCGGCAAATTTAATCGGTTTAGGTGGTGCTTGTTTCTACAACGGTAAAAAGATACAATTAGATTTGAATTTTAGAATCTACTAGCTCGGTTTATGAGTCGTTTAATTTTTTCTAAAAAAATCAGTTTTTTAATTGTAAATAAAAATGTATTGACATTTATAATATTATTTAAATACACTATTAAAACATATTTAATAATCGATTTAATAAAACTAATTTAATATTATAATTGTTTGTATATTTTTTATAAAATTAATCAATGTTGAAGAAATTTCACTTTAAAAAATAATGATTTATAATTTGCAACAGATGGAGTAATAAGATCTTATCATTCTGTTTATAATTTTAGATTTAGTACTCAGGAAGTTAAACAATTTCATTATATTTTAAGGAGAAACAATCATGTAGTACTAAACAAATTTACAGGAAAATAACAAAATCATTGCCAATTCCTGAACCGAAGAGGGGTACAGAACGAACTACTTGACATTAGCATTTTGAATATCTTTTAAAAAACGCATTAGCATTTGGAATGACAATATTAAAACAAAATGGTTCGTTCGACTTAGAACTTCCCATCCAACACTATCACTGTTATGGACACGATGGTACATGTGCATCTTTTATTGTATCCAAAGCGGACATGATTTACGCACATATGTCATTAATTAATGGGTGAGGTAGCTTACATGACTAATTGATTATGGACCTATGATGAGGCCTAATTACATGAGAATCTCGCTCGGTGACGGTCGGCTCTTCCCAAAAACGACCACCTAAGCGTGGTTGTGTGAGACGGTTGAGCAAGGTGATGATATAATCATCGAAACTAGAATAAACTAGTGCAAGATAGGTTCTGATCAATTCTCTAGTCGAGAACTAGTCTCCACGAGCTCAATTCCACATTATTCCACATTAAATATGTGTGATTGTCGTTTTTATTAAATACAGTCAATTCAAAGTACTCAGACAATTATTATTCCATATTAAATATGTGTGATTGTCGTTTTTTATTGAATGTAGCCAATTTAAAGTACCTGGTATCACCATTATGACACATCCATGTTCCAAAAGGCAAAAAGCGAGCATCATATACGATAGAGGGATGTCTCAAATAGGCGGATCCGACAACATGAGAGGAGGAATTATAGTAATAGCCATATAATTTTTTATATACATCTATTATCTGAAGTAGGCCTAGACTAAGGTAAACTATAGTGTCTTTGAGTGAGGCTAATATTTATCACATATTTACATCCCTTTAACCCTGCAACCGAATTTGAATCTACTCGAAATTTGCGGATCACCGCACTCGACAAATACCAACTTGTGTGGATAATATATGTTACCATCTAAGTTATGAGTTTATAACTGTGAGTTAAAATGACAAATAATCAAAGTTACGAGTTTATGACTGTGAGTTAAAATGACGAATAATCAAAGTCAGTTCTTAGGATGACAAATCAGCATATATTCTGACTTAAAAACATCAATTCTTCGTGCCAAACAAACCGTTGTCACCCTGCGTAAACCATTAAAAAAAATCCCACATTCCTTACTGTCTGAGCCTCTGATACGTTTACCGTGTGCAGCAGCACATGACAAGTCTAAACATGTAAACAAAACTTATCTTACAGACTCATAATCCACCTTCTCCAACAAAAACCAAGACGTGCTTAACTTTGACTACACTAGTTAATAATAGCTAGCACCAATCTGTCGCCTCTTCCACCCAAGCCGGACTATCCCGCGGCGACACGTGGGGGGGGCAAGTGCCACGTCACTCGTCAATCAGCTGCCACACGTCGTCCTCTTCCGGACAGCTCCCGATCATGTCGAACAAGACGTCCTGCGCCACCTCATCCACGTCGACCCGCACCTCCGGTGGGACCATGCTGGCCACGTCGCCCTCCTCCTGCGCGCCGCCGCTGACGCCGCCGGCACCCTGCACCTGCAGGCAGCTATAGTACAGCTTAATGAGCTCGTTGATCGGGCTCGAGTTCTCCTCGGCCGCCACGGCGCCCGCGACCGCGAGCTCCGGAAGCATGAGGGGCAGCTCGCTGCCGCTCAGCCTGGGGAATTTCCACCCGGAGCTGCTGCTGCTGCTGCTCCCGCTTCTACTGAACTCGTGCTTGCGCTTGTCCTGCAAGCCGCGCACCACGTCCTCCAGACCGTCGTGGTCCCTGTCTTCCTCGTCGTCGCCGTCGAGCGGCGTGATCCGCAGCGAGCTATTGAGCTGTCGGTTCAGCACCTCCTCCTGCCGGAGGACCATGGACCACGTGTCGGACTCCTTGGCGCTCATCTTCCGCTGCAGCCGCTTGGACTGCCAAACGAGCTTGCGCATCTGGTCGAAGCGCGGGCTCATGTGCTTGATCACGGCGCTGAGCAGGTTGATTTTCCACGCCTTCTTGAGGTCGTGGGGCTTCCGGTACGGCGGCGCGCCCTGGTGCGCCTGCATCTCGCCCTGCGAGCCCCACCATGATTCCCGCCCCGTCGGCCACCACGGCGGCGCCAGGCCGCACTCCAGCGGGAAGCTGCGCTGCGGCGGCTCGCAGTGCTGGATGAGCGCCGAGAGCACGGACCCCAGCGTGCTGTCCTGAATGTCCTGGAGGCGGTAGAGGCAGGAGGACTGGCCCAGCGGGCTGTCGCCGGAGGGGCCGATCAAGGCCATAGGCCCGGCGCGGTCGAAGCTGACGTTGTCCTTCCACCAGCCACGAAGAGTGTCGGAGGAGCCAGACATGGGCTCGCCGGCCTCGTCGATGACGCCGTACACGAACCCGCGCGCGTTGCAGGCCTCCATCATCTTGAGCATGTGCCTGAGCACGCCGTCCTGCGCGCGGAGCATCGCCTTGCGGCGGCACCGCACCTCGGGCGTTTCCTCCTGCTGGCCGTCGCCCTCCGACGACGACGTCCCTGCCGCCGCCGCCACGCCTCTGCCCCTGCCGCCGCCGGCGCGCCCCTCGAGCTTCATGAGCAGCATCTGGTCCTTCCACATTCGCTTCTTCAGGTCAGAGATCTCTACAGACCCGGAGCCACTGATCTCCTCCTGCTCCTGCTCCGGCTCCTGCTCCGGCTCCGGCGCCTCCTGCTCGCTACCAAGCACAGCATCGCCACCGCCATGCTCCTCCTCGCTCTCCATGCCCCACTCGTCAGTGAAAGTATACCCCCTACCGTGAGTGCCCTGATCCATACACCGTGTACCACGCACCTGATCTAACCACTCGTTCGTATACGACGAGCAAATGGTTGCACTTGCACCGGCGAGCGATTTATAGACGTTTTTCCGGCGAGCGGAAGGCAGGCAGCTACGGAAATCATTCAAACCAGGTGGCCTTTTGTCCAGCCTTCTTTTTTTTCAGATTTTTGCATGCATGTCTTATCCGCCGTGTAATCGATTCTATTTACGCAGCGGACCGTCTGCGCAAATTGCAAACGTTTCGCCCTTATCACAAACAATTTCCATTCTCAATCGCCTACGTGGTAAAAAAATAGACGGCAGGTGATGGCGCGGCTAAGCTAGCGACGGGGCCATGAGAGTGCTCAAGGGTCATCTCGGAAGTCGAGCGTGTCAATATGCAGCTCTCCGTACTCCGCAAGAGGATCTAGCTAGGCAGCCGCTACGTTCTGTAGACGCGCCCCCTACCCCACCCCACGAGAGTTATCTCGTCATCCCTCTAACGGCTAGGCATGGGATTTGAATCGGATAGACGTCAAATCAAATCCAGATATTATTATTTAATATATTTTATTTTGAATTTAATATGAATCTGAATATTTTCATATACAAATATAAAATAGATAGTTTAGATTTAAATCCTTAATTTCGTATTAAAAAGAGAGTGTATGATCTAATTCCCTTACAAAAAGATGATACCATAAGTTCATAGATAGCCGAAGCTAAATAAAATCAAAGCACTACCAACGAACTCTCAGATTGATGTGAGCTAAAATCATAGCTTCATACACGTACAATACCAAATCGAAGAGAAATAAAGCCAAGCAACAATGGCGTGTCACTTCTTGCAAACATCAAAGTAAAATTTCCCCAATGCAGACTACATAATAGCAATCAGCTAGTGCTTAACTTCTTAGCTGCAGGAAATTTCCCCATATAATACAATCACCAACCAATCCAACCAATAGTAGATCTCACTTGGCAGCGGCGACAATGATAGCGTGAGGAGGGTGCATAGGGGATGACAAAGGTGACACGAGAGGGCACGAGGGTGATGATAGTGAGGGTATATGACTGTGGTGAACATGATAATTATTCTTGACATGTACCCTAATGTTTCACTTCTGCTTTTACTTATGTTTTTGTTACTGCTTTTACTTCTGTTTCGGCTATTGATTTTGCTTCTTCTCTGCTTCCGCTACTTTTATGTGTTGAATTCACAAGTTTTTCATTGGTTTTTTGGCACCCAGTGCATGTGCATTTAGACACATATTTGATTTAAAACGATAGAGTTTTATGGGCATGGGTTTGAGTGTGTCACGAGCTGATTTTTATTAAACCAGTGAGCTTTGTGCCCGTTGCCATCCTAGCAATGCAATACCTCATCTCACCATTTAGCAGAGAACACTGCACGGAGTTGAAATTTAGGAGGTACTTTGGCAAATTACCAAGACTAATACCAAATTAGCGATTAAACTTAGATAGTCTGCATGTACTTTGCCAAATTACCACGGTATCATTGAGGTCAAAATCCAGCCAAACTTTTATTTGCTGGTTGATGTTGTCATTTGTGCAGGGAATAGTAAATAGTGATTAGTGCCAGATGTGCATATAGATGCGTGCATTGCATGCTGCTAATTAGTGGAGATAGGGCACACGGGCATGAGCGTGGAGTTGTGTGTAAATACTAGATTGATGAATGAAAATCGGTGGCCTGGCTGCCGGGAAGGAAAGATGTAGCCCATGTGCGCGCCTCTTCTCATACGCGCGAGGCATGTGTGAGATAAATACTACTCCAACATATATAGTGTAGTGATAAAAACAGAGTGGTGAATAAATGAATAATTCCAAGAGGGAGATTGATGCGTGATTTCCAAGAAGCGGAGCGGAGCGCCGGAGCGATTCAACTCCGACGCGACGCTGGCGGCGGCGGCGGCGACCGTGTGAACGCCAACCGGTACATGGCCGGCATGCCGCCGATGATGAGGATGCGACAGGACTTGATCAGGGGGCAACGCGTGGAGGGGCGCGCCGCGCGCGCGTTGGTCGGACGCCCTGCGGCGCGTTTCGGCGACGTCGGCGGCATTGTCAGGTTCACATGGCCATTTCTAATATTTAGGATATGCCAGATAATTAACTCAGCAGATCTGTTGGTATTGATATCATTTTCTTGATAACAATACAACAAAACTCATGATTCATGAACAATACATCACATCAGTCAGGAAAAAGATAAATAAAACGTAAAAAGTTCAAAGAACGTACTATACATATAACTTTAATAGGTAGGATGATATTTTAAGCGGATCCGTTGCAAATAAAAAACTAAAGGCATATTTCTTAGTAATCTATAAAATTGAGCATTTTCCCTTAATTACTTACTGGCGTTAGTGCCGGTGCTTGGGGTTATGAAAATTGAAAAGAGGGAACGAGAAGACAGTGGAACAAAAAAAATGTGAGAGATGAGATATACAAGTGAGAAGGATTGAATGAGATTACTGCATATGTTTATTGACTATCTTCTGCTCTCCTATGCTTATGGTTCTAGTATAGTTGATTTATAGTTGATTTGACCTAATTTATATTATATAT
>KE372911.1:41949-65963 GCA_000418225.1 Zizania latifolia
ATCGTCCTTTTGCAGCTCTTGGTGAGTCAGCTGACTGATCAGCTGGCTTATAAAAATGCCGATTTGGCAAAACTGGAGAAGGACAATGGCATCCTTCATGAACAGTTTGAATTCCACTCTCAAGGTAAGCATCCTGACTGTATTTCATTGTTAACTTTTTATCTGTGAGTATATTAACCCGTATTTACGTGGCAGAGTGGTTTGCTTCTCAGGAGCGACTTGAGACAGCTACCAGCATGGCGGACGAATCGGTCTCTACGGCCGAACAGGCCTTCGCCGAGAGGGATGAAGCCCTTGCCAGGATGGCAAAGCTTGAAGAGGAGCTGAAGAAGTCCAAGGCAGCCACTAACAAGTGGTCGGGTGAGTACAGAAGTATGGATCACCAACTCGGATGTCTTAGTACTCTGCTTTTATTAAAGTATTTCCTGAAATTGTGTTCTGTTTGCAGAACTTCACCGGCGAGTGGACGCCCAATTCGCCGACCTGGAGCAACGCTTGGCTAGCACCCAAGTGCAGCGAGACCGCTACCGGGCGAGTGCTGAGACAGTCATCAAGATAATTGATGAGGTGCCATCCAGCATGGTCTGATCGGCAGAGGAGTCCTTCGCGCGGATTGAAGGAGCGAAGAAGCATCTTCGGGATCAAACCCGAGACTTCACTCGAACGGCAGCAATTCACACTCTCGGGATTGTCCGAGCGTTGTATCTAATGGCTCGTTTGGACTATATCCGAGCGGGGTGGCCGGCGAGCATCGAGGACTCCGAAATACCACGCATCTACTCAGAGGTGGAAGAAACAACTGATGTCTTAATCTCGGACATTCAGATTTATCCAGATGCACCTACCGAGTAGAAAAATTATAGACAATATGCAATTGTATATATTTTAATGTAATGGAACAACATCGTTTTTTAATATTAAGTTTGTTCTGTGCCTGACCACTCAGTATGAATGTTCAACTGTATGTTATAGCCTAGGTCCATAGCGTAGGGAAACTTGAGCCACATGCATGCTGTTTTGAACCATAGGGGTCACATGTAGTCAGAACGTCATGACAAAAAGTAATCGGATAGATCACAGAACAGCCAAGCCAAGCCCCCGAGCGGGCAAAAAGAAGAACTTAACTCGATCAGAGCGGATCATGAGTTTTGAGTTGAGCGATAAGACTTTAAGTACTCGGGGTCAGGCAAAAATAATGAAAGATATCAAATGAAAGTCGAACATCTTTATTGAAAAAACAATAACTTAGCTTGCTTTATCAAGGATAAAATCGCCGAAAATGTTCAATATTCCATGAATTCGCAATTCTTTGACCGTCTTCACGAATTAGACGATGTGATCCTCGTTGGGTGACTTCGGAGATAATGTATGGTCCTTCCCATGGAGCTGATAGCTTATAGGTGCCGACTGCTGATTGTACTCGACGAAGGACTAAATCTCCCACTTGGAATGACCGACCACGCACATTATGGTCATGGTACCTTCGCAATCCTTACTGATACCGATCAGATTGTATTGCAGCTGCTAGACGAGCTTCTTCAAGACTATCAATGTCCTCTTCTCTTATCTGCTCGGCTGCACCTTCTTCATAATACTGAATCTTGGGGGACTCATGCAACATATCTACCGGTAGGATGGCCTCTGACCCATACACAAGAAAGAACGGAGTCCGACCAGTAGCCCGGCTCGGCTGAGTTCGAAGACCCCAAAGAGCAGTTGGTAATTCTTTCATCCACCGACTGCCATATTTAGTGTGGGGATCAAATATTCTAGCCTTTAACCCTTGTAATATCATGCCATTTGCTCTTTCAACTTGACCGTTGGCTCTTGGGTGTGCAACAGAAGCATATTTGACTTCAATACACCATTCCTCACAGAATTTCCAAAAGTCATTGCCGGTAAATTGAGTTCCCAGGTCTGTGATGATCTGATTAGGAACGCCATAACGATATATTATGCCTTGGATGAACTATGTAGCCTTCTTAGTTGTGCTTGTCCTTAGCGGCATTACTTCTATCTACTTGGTAAACTTATCAACGGCTACAAACAGACGATCATAACCCTGGGCGGCCTTTGGAAAAGGTCCGACCATATCGAGCCCCCAACATGCGAACGGCCATGAGGCCGGGATGGTCTGAAGTGCTTGAGCAGGGAGATGATGTTGCTTGGTGAAAAATTAACAACCTAGACAGTTGCGAACTAGTAGTTTGGCATCTTCATTAGCAGTCGGCCAATAAAAACCTGACCTGAAAGCCTTGCCGACCAGAGTCCGAGCACCGGCGTGATTTCCACATATGCCCGAGTGAATTTCTTTGAGAATTTCTGAGCCTTCTGCTTTGCTGACGCACTTCATGAGTACTCGGGTTAAAGCTGCTCTCTTATATAATTCTGATCCCACTACAACATATTGTTTACTCCTTCTGGATAGGCAAATTACTGCATCTTTATCTTCAGGAGCTTTGGCAGTGAGGATGAAATCGATGATCGGCTTTCGCTAGTCGTCTTCATTGTCGGTAATGACCAAAACTGATGAGGCTTGCTGAGTCTCCGAAGGCTGTTCTTCATCAAGTTGAATTGATGGCTTCGGAAGTTCCTGAAGAAAAACACCACTCGGTATAGGGGCTCTGGATGAGCCTAGCTTGGCCAAGAAGTCAGCTACCGAGTTCTCGTCCCAGGGGACATGATAGAACTCAAGGCCACTAAACTTTCCCTCTGGCTTGCGGATCTCTTGACAATAAGCATCCATCTTCTCGCTGGTACAAGTCCAATCTTTGTTGACTTGGCTAATAACCAATTTAGAATCTTCATATACCATTAATATTTGAACCCCAAGGGAGATGGCGATGCGCAGACCATTAAGGAGAGCTTCATATTCGGCTACATTATTAGACGCCATGAATAGTAGCTGGAGAGCATATCTTAATTTTTCACCTTGAGGGGATATTAGGAGAATTCCAGCTCCTGCTCCGTCAATGCTGAGAGACCCATCAAAATACATGACCCAATGCTCTTGGCGATCACTTGCGGGTGGGAGTTGGATCTCAGTCCACTCGGCTACAAAGTCGACGAGGGCTTGGGACTTGATGGGGGTGCGGGGCTTGAAGTTAAGAGTGTATTCTCCTAACTCAATGGCCCACTTCACAATCCGTCTAGTCGCATCTCGATTCCGTAAAATATCACCGAGTGGAAATTCTGTGATCACCTCCACCGAGTAAGCTTGAAAATAATGCTTGAGCTTCCGGACGATAATGAGGACGGCGTACAACAGCTTTTGGACCTGGGGGTATCGGACTTTAGATGATCCGAGCACCTCAGATATAAAATATACCGGGCTTTGAACCGGATAGGCATGTCCTTCCTCCGGGCGCGCGGCAACCATGACGGTGCTGACCACATGGGTCATGGCGGCGATGTAGAGGAGTGTTTCGCCAGGAGTCGGCGCAACCAAGACAGGCGGAGAAGATAAAAACTTCTTGAGGTCGGCGAATGCTTGATCGGCCTCTGGTGTCCATGCAAAATCTCCTTCTTTTTTTAGCAACTTGAAGAAGGGCATTCCGCGCTCACCTAGTCAGAAAATAAACCGACCAAGTGATGTCATGCAGCCTGTTAGGCGCTGGATATGCTTGACGTTGCTAGGTTTGCTCATGTTCAGAATTGCGGAGATCTTCTCAGGATTTGCTTCAATTCCCCGACTGCTGACTATGAACCCAAGCAGCTTTCCAGTCGACACCCCGAAGACACATTTCTCCGGGTTGAGCCACCATCAAAATTTGCGAAGGTTGTCTATGGTCTCTTAGAGGTCGGCAATGAGATATTCTGGTCTTCTGGACTTGATGACGATATCATCCACATAAGCCTCAACATTGCGGCCAATCTGATCAGACAAACAGTGTTGAATAGCCCGCTGGTACGTAGCCCCTGTATTCTTCAGCCCAAAAGGCATTGATGTGTAGCAGTAGACGCCAAATAGGGTGATGAATGATGTCTTCTCTTGATCTTCCTCCTTCAGGCTGATCTGATGGTAGCCCGAGTAGCAATCCAAGAAGCATAAAAGAGCACTGCCGGCAGTGGAGTCAACCACTTAATCAATACACGGCAGCGGGAACGGATCTTTAGGGCATCACTTATTGAGATCGGTGTAATCAATGCACATTCTCCATTTCTCATTTTTCTTTTTTATAAGGACCGGATTTGCTACCCAGTCGGGATGATACATCTCTTTTATAAATCCTGCTGCCAACAGGCGTGCGACTTCTTCTTTGATGGCTTCTTTGTGATCTTGAGCAAATCTGCATATCTTCTGTTTGACCGGCTGGGCGGTCGAAAAAACATGGAGTTCATGCTCGATCAGCTCCCGAGGTACGCCAGGCATATCAGATGGCTGCCAGGCGAAAATGTCGATGTTAGATCGGAGGAAGCTGACGAGCGCGCTTTCCTATTTAGGATCCAGCGTCATCCTGATCTATGCCGTCTTGGAGTGGTCGGCGTCCGAGAGCTGAATACTTTTGTATTCAGCAGGCGAGGGCACCAGGCTTGACGTAGATGGCACGGCAGTCGGGAGTTCTATGCTAGTGGTCGGCGTCGTCTTGGCGTCTTGGACCATTTCCTCCATCTGAACAGAAATGTCTGTGGCCTCTCCCAAGGCAAGGCTATCCCGCTCGCAGGCATGCGAGGTGGCAACATCCCCCTTCAAGGCGAGGCCCCACATGGTCCAGGAATTTTAAGGACCAGATATGCGTAGTGGGGTACCGCCATAAATTTGGCGAGGGACGGCCGCCCAAGCACGGCGTGGTAAGCGGTCTCAAAGTCGGCGACGTAAAACTTGATATACTCGGTCCTATAATTGTCCCGAGTTTCAAACGTGACCGGTAGAGTGATAGTGCCGAGTGGTATGGAGGCCTTCCCTGGGACAATCTCATAGAATGGCGTATCCGTCTTCTAGAGGGAGGATTCGGCGATGCCAAGTACAGCTAGCGTTCCTTTGAACAGAACGTCGAGGCCGCTGCCGCCGTCAATCAACACCCTCTTGAGGCGGACCTTGAGGATAACCGGGTCGACGACCAGTGGGAAGCGTCCCGGCTTGGGGACGTCCGTCCACTGATCCTCGTGGTTGAAGTAGATAGGGATCTCCGACCACCGTAGGCGCTCAGTCGGCTCAGTGCTGATGGTGTTGACGCGGTGGGCCATCAACTTCTGTTGGCGCTTGGTTTCGGTGGCGATTGCGCCACCAAAAATCATGAAGACCGTTTGGGCGGGCTCCTGGAAGTCGTTTGTCGCCGGAGACGTTTCGGCGTCTTCGTCGTTCTTTTTGGACTTCTTTTTCTTATCGTCTCGGCGACGCTTGTCTTACCGGGGATTTGCTTCCGCCTCTTTCACCATCTGATTCTGCAGCTGATAACACCGGCGGGTAGTGTGGTTGTGAAAGGACACTGATGTCGCCTAGAGGGGGTAAATAGTTGTTTCTGAGAAATTCTTTAAATAGAAATGTTAAACCTCTCGGATTATCCGGTTTATTCTAAAACATCAGGGGTTCGGATGTTCTGGGATGAGTCGGAAGTTCCGGGGCCCGAAACTTCCGGTTCCAACCGGATATTCCGGGAACAACAAGAAATTCACAAAGTCGGTCCTTCAAGAATTTTCATAGCAATTCTATAAGAATAGAAAGTAAGCACAAGTTGTTAGGAGTATGTCTATGCAAGGAAAAATAGATCCATGAGGTAGATTTAGAGATCGGGCTAAAACAAGCAATAAACGTAATTAATCGATAAACTTTAAATCTAGGAGCCCCTAATGAGTTCTAGTTCAAATCAATTGTTCTTGCAAGTTCTAATAGGTATTATGAAGCTATCACATTCATTAATTGCAATCAAACAAGCACGAGCACATAGATCGGGCGAAAACATATATAAATATGATAAGCTATCTCATGAACACGAAGAACAAGTAAATGAATAAAGGAGACACATAATTTGTTTCCCGAAGTTCGGATCCACCGATCCTACGTCTCCGTTGAGGGGCTCCAAAAGGCCGGGTCTCTTTCAACCCTTTTCCTCACCAAGCAACCGCCGGGGTCTAGCTTGGGTTTCACTAGAGTTACCTCTTCCCTTACGGAGGTGAGGTAGAACCTTCACAAACTTTCCCAGGCACACCACAATCCTTGGTTGCTCACGGGCGACGTCTTGCCGTCTAGGAGACCTCAATCTCCAAGAGTAACAAACACAATATTGATTTGCTTGCTATGAACTCAAGTGCTCAAAGATTTTTCAGGGAAACCAATAAAATCAACCACACAAAATCTTCTCAAAAGATGGAGCAAGAAGTTTGCTAGAAGATTTGTATTGCACTCTCAAATGAAATCACAAAGATTTGCTCAAGATCTAGCTTTGAAAGAGTGAGAGAGAGTGTTCTGAAATTTTGCTCAAGAGTTCTCTTCTTCAAAATGGGGTGAGGGGGTATTTATACCCCTCACTCAAAAAGTGGCCGTTTGAAGACGTTTTGCAACTGTTCATCCAGAAGTTTCGGGCTTAACCAGAAGTTCCAGGCCAAAATAAATCGATACAGAAGGTTCATTTCGGAAGTTCCGGGATTAACCGAAAGTTCCGGACCTGAAGATCCCGGAAGTTTCGGGCTTAACCGGAAGTTCTGGACCTGGAGATCCCGGAAGTTCCGGCTTAACCGGAAGTTCCGAAATTCCTGGCAGCACTCCAGAAAACAGGTCATAACTTTTGACTCCGAAATCCGATTTTGATGACTCCGAAAGAACAAGGCTTGAAACCCCAAAGAGAAAAAGTTATGGCTTTCGTTTTCTCTCAAGAGAACAATGGAATAAAACACTTTGAGCACCGAGACATATACAAACATATCAACTTTGTATCCCTCTTAATAGTACGGTATTCCTATACTCAAATGCAAGTATAAAAGATTTAGAACAATAGGAACACCCTCACACCATCTTGTTTTTTCACATTTGAGGAACGACAAAGTTGAAACCATTTCATTATTAGGACTATTCACCTAAAAAAACTAGTTAAACATGTTAGTCCCAAAATATTTATACCTTTGTCTTGAGCAATGTTCACTTTGAATTTTGGCTTGGTGTAGGTCAACATATGAAGTGTAGATGCTTCCATATATTCAAGCCACTCGACATCCTTCAATACATGAAGTCCGAACTTGCTCTTCTCTTTATCACTTCTTGTATTCTTTGAATAAGTGATGCGGATCATCCGTAGTTTCTTTTAGACTTATATGGTTCATCGGTACAAAGCTTATACTCACTCTTCGTCATCACATTGGTCCTTCGGCGCCAAGCCTATGCTTGCCCTTCACCCTTTCATGGTCTCTCGTAGCCGAGTATCACTTAACCTTCACTGTCTTGCCATAGAAAACCACTTCGTATCCAACATTTTCAATATGTTCACTTGATTCTCATTAATCAATGATATAGATCACTTTACGCTTTATGATACTTAAGTTCTTGTCAATCGCCAACTTTAGCTTGTATTTCTCATATCCATCAATATAGATATACCAAGCTTGTATGAACCATCTTCATCATTAATATTCTACTTGATTCTTAATATATAATCAATGATATAAATCATATTGTTCTTCATGATTAATATTCCACTTGATTCTCAACGTATAATCAACGGTATAAATCACTTTGTCCTTTATGATTCTTAGCTTCTTGTCAATCATCAACTTTAGCTTTCATTTACCATATCCATCAATATATACTTGACAAGCTTCTATAAATCATTTTCATTGTCATGTTATTTGAGATCCATTAATCAATGGTGTTATTTCATTAAACTCAAGAGAGATTGATCTAAAGACCTTTGATCAAAACTTTCGGTTTAATATGACTTAAAATGCTAACAACATGATCAATATTTTACTCGTTGATTCTCAACATATGAGCAATCAACCTTTTTGCTTGATGTCAAAACTTAACCTAACACACAAACTCATAAAAATGGTTAGTCCCAACATCCATTGTCATGAATCACCAAAACTCAATATAACTCAAGGACTGAGATCTTTCAAGTTGCTGTTAGGATGAATTATGCAGAGTTTATCTAATACCTCCTGCAATGCCAAGTTGTTCCGACCAGACGGTCGGGAATCCTTGTCAGCGACCATGATCTCCTTGCCCTTCCTCTTTTTGTTCTGATTGCGGGAGGAGGATTCGGGCTTGTCCCGATCATCGCGTGAAGGAGACTAGCGCGGATCCTTTTTCTTCTTCTTCGCCTTGTCGGACTCTTGAGCATTCGGGTGCAATTGCTCCCGCTCGGCATCCTCAGCGCTAACGAATTGTTCGGCGATGGTGATCATCGCACCAGGGTCGCTCGGCTCGTGCATCACCAGATAGCGAAACAGCTCTGAGGGCTTCCGCAAACCATCTTGGAAGATGGACATCACATCGGTGTTGGAGATGCCCGCGACAGTGTTCCGGCGCTTGAAGAAGCGACTGATATAGTCCCTTAAGGACTCGCCGTCTTTTTGGCGTTCTTGGCGTAGGTCGTGCCGCGAGGCCGGCCTCTGCCAAGTACCTTGGTAGTTGGAGATGAAAGCATCACATAACTCATTCCAGGAGTTTATAGAATTCTCCGAGAGTCCGGCCAGCCAGCTGATGGCGGCCGAAGTCAACATCACGGGGAGATAATTAGCCATGACGTCTTGATCCCCTCCGGTCGGGCGAATGGCCGTATAATACAGTCACAGCCACTGTGAAGGGTCAGTTTTGCTGTCGTAAGGCATAACTCCCGTCGGGCGGAAATTTCGGGGCCACTCCACTCGACGAAGGTGCTCGGAGAAGGCTGGAAAGCCATCGTGGCGCGAGATGTCGGTGTCAGGTCGGTTAGCCCCGGGCGTACCATAACTCCGGTCGAATAGATCTCGACGACAGAGCTCGCGGCGCTCGCGTTCACCGTGGCGGCGAGAAATGGTGTTACGCGCATCCCGCGCTTGGTTGATGTATTCTCGGGCATCCCCCGAGTAGGAGCTGCCAAGATGCTTGCGCAGACGCGAACGTATTGACCGCCGGAGCGATCGGGGAGGTGACCTGCGGTCTAGAGACCATGATCTGGTCGGTGAACGCTTCGACCGCTGGGACGGTCGGGACGCTGACCTCCGGTCTGGAGACTGGGATCTAGACGGTGAACGTTCCGACCGCTGGAGCGATTGGGATATCGATCTTCGGTCCAGAGATTGGGATCTGGCCGGCAAACGCCTTGGCCGTGGAGACGGCCTTGGCGATCTTGACCGTGCGGGTAGTGCCACTTTAGTAATCTGAGCAGCAGCAGCCTGGGTCATTGCCCGAGCCCTTTGGAGCTCAGGTGAGTCGGGAAGGGCGGCTAGCGCTCTCTTGATGGTAAGGAGGTTCGCGGTCGGCGTGCGGTACACGGCATGACCTTTGAAGTCCATGGTGAAGGCGTCTGAGGCGCCTTGGCAAGAGGCACCGGCTGTAGCATGGACCCTCGCGCGTCGTGCTGAGAGAGCAGCATTGCGCTCACGGCGCTGGTATTAGTGAGTGCTAGACTCAGCAGAATTGGAAGGCTCGTCGTCGGAGACAACCCTCGTGATCGTCATAATGACGTTTGGAGAGGGCATCGGTTTAACTGATGCGGCCTGGTGGCGAGGTCGCTCGGAAACAACCTTGGTGAATTGACGCCGCTGGACCGTTCACCCTTCTGGTCCGGCGAAGATGACGAAGTTAGCGGGTGAGTCGACGGCATGAAGTGGGCGAACCCTGGAAGGAGCTGGACGCTTGGATGCCTGAAGGTTCATAACAGGTGCCCTGGGCAGAGCTGAGCGCTCAGACGCCTTGGGAACCGAAAAACGCACTATCGAGGTGCGTGAAGATTTCGCCCTCATGGGGTGGCAGTAGTCTGCACCAGTTGGTGCATGCAATCACCCACGAAAGTTAAACTTCCGAAAGTGAATACCACTCCAACGGGAACCTGGGTGCTGACTTTACAAACAACAGCCATTTGATCAGTTTGAAAAACACAAACGCACGCCGCCCCTATCTAGCGCGCCAACTGTCGTTGTGTAAGACAACAGTACCCTACAGGGGTACCTGTAGAGAGGTTTTTGGTTAGGCTAAGGGAAGTGTGGTGCTATGATCTAATGGTTATCTCAATCACTGAAACAGAGACAAGGGATTTTAGATAGGTTCGGACCTCCCGGAGGATAATAACTCTAATCCTGAGTGTGGTATGAGCTTCGGGAGTGAATAGCCTTTAGCGTATGAATGCTTCAGATCGTATGAGTCTGATTTCGCATCCCAAAAAATCTGCCTTTTTAGGCTCTCTCTGATCTCTTTAGATGGGAGAGATCGGGGGTTACAAATGATGAATAAATTTCTACTAATGACGTATTAATATCATAAACGGTCATATTGTGGGTAATAACACAGAGGATAACCGCACTAATAACTGTGGGATTATGGAGATTAATGACGGCCTAGGTCTTAATGGGGACCGTCCGAATTTTGGTGGTCGGGAGGGCTTCTCTCCCTAGTGCTGGACTCAGACGCTTTCAGCTCTCCGTCACTATCCTTATGACGGGCTTTGACCGTTGACTGGTCGGCTTAGAACCACTCAGGAGGTAGTCCGGGATCATATTCCCGACGCTAAGTATGGCGTGGGATAACAATATGTTACCTCGATGAGGTTTTACACAAGATAAAATCATCCTCTTCGAGTAGTGGCGATTGATAAATCATACCTAGAGCAAATTTATAAAGTTAAAATGGATGATGAATTGATGATATACATACCTAATTTAAAAGTTAAAAGACGAAAAATTAAAAGGCTATACCAAATTATTACGTATGGAAATAAATTAGGCCGGACATAAGTACAATGAGCACAGCTACAAAAGCCAAAAGATTTACATAACCAACACGTGGGTTTGGGTTTGCCTCTTACTCTCTCCAACTTTCCTAGGTCCATTTTGAATTTTTGATCAATCAAGCGTCGCAATCTGTTTTATGCAGGCCAAGGTGTGGTGAGAGTTGCACGCATTAGGACCACATTTTAGCTGGTGTTTGCCTCTCAGCCACCCATTTTGTTGACGTCTATTTTCATGTACATTTTGCTCTTTCCTCTGCGACTTTCTGTCGACATAGCAGAACAGCTTTTCACAGGACTCCGCCGTTGTGCTCAAACAATCATCGATCATGTCACATCCGGTACATTGTATGGCACAGTACGATGATTAACATCGAAACCATTACATGATACCCTTCGTTTTCGTAACCAGTGTGTTAGTGTTCATATTTGTACGTAGGTTATAAACAATTAGTAGATGGTTTCAGTAGCCTGGGAGATTTTGCCACAGAAGATTTGGGGCGAAATGACGTAGAGAAGAGAGTGATGCCTTCTATTGATTAACATATTGTCTTGTAGATAATATTATATCTTCTAGTATAAAATTATATGGGCTCGTTCTTTGAGAGGTGCGAGGAGTTCTTAAATCTTGATGATCTTAGATGGACTAAGTATTTTAATACATTTTGTAATATATTTTGATTTGCTTTTAGTTTTTGTTTTGTAGCATATAAATTTTGTAATATATTTTGATTTGCATATCATATATGTGAGATGAGATGAGCTCACAAATCTTGTCTCTTCTCTGTTTTAAGTTTGACACAAAGCTTTTAAATTATTTTTGTGAACATATATTACAAGTGGTGTCACTTTACGGACCATATTGTCACATATATGTGCCGTCATGCTTAGGAATTTTTAGTGGCAACTGTTCCTGGGTGCGGTTCCAACCACGTAGAACAAATTAAAGGGCCTAGCCCCCACTCACCTCCTGCATTAAAGTTTGTTCCTGCAATTAATTAAACAGCCAGGTGAAATCAAATGGCCACACATCTTCTAAGTTCTAACTGCACTATGGTGTTCCTGGCCTCCTGGTACCAGGGAGTGAAATATCAGAGAGAAATTAACTCAAATCTTTTCAACGATTCTTTGGGAGGCAGTAATTCTACATGATTCAATTCCAGTTAAACGCTTCAAAATCCTTCCATTTGACAGGAAGTCTAAATAGTAACCAGATAGACGAGCGTGAATGCTGAGAGACCAAGCGGCCGGCGAGAAACGAACTACGGGCCACGGCGCCGGCCGGCCGCCGCGCCGAGGGAAAAAAGAGCCGCGTGTGGCGACTGGCGAACTGTAACCCGAGGTCCGGGCATGCATGCACAGGCGCAGGGGTGGAAAAGCTGACGAAAGTAGGCCACTTCATGACGCAGCGACTGACGGAAAGTTGCTTCAGGCGGACTGCGGGGGCGCCACAATAATGGACGCCGCCTCAGCTCCTCTCGGTTGTACGTCCCGAGTAGCCGCCGTATCCCTTGCAATAGCGACCGGCGGCGATCGAGCACGGTAGTGTCATCCGGCCGGGCGCTGTCCGAGCACCAGCCACCAAGGGAACAAATTAACCAGCTTTGGATGGATCGTCAGATCGTGCCCTACACCTTCTCTCCCATGTGCATCGTACATGCCGTCATGCATACACTCCACGCGCACGATAGACGATACGAGGATGAAGGAATCGCCCGCACCTTTCGTATGCTGTTTCTCTTTTCTGGTAAAAATTGATCACATATTCAAACACTACACTAAAAAATAAATTACACAAACATAACTACACGGCACATCCAAAGACATAAAACACCATGTAGTGTAGCGACGTAACGACATACGATAACCTAGCTTGATCACTTATCTGTGAGTTTACATAACTGCGCAAAAATATAGACAGTTGGTAGTTATTGTTTCTTTACCTTGAGGCTCTCTAAATCTCAACACCAGCTGTGCGTATAGGTACCCTACACGCACGATGAAGGAAGTGCCTGCACACTTGCGCCTCGATATGTTTCTGCTTAGTATAAAAACTACTTGTTCCGTTCCAAATATAATGATGTTTAGTCTTGTCACATATATATAGAAAAAGATTATAATGTCCTTTTCAGGATGAGTGATTATTGACCAAAGGTAGATAGTGGAGTAATGAGTAATAAAGTAAAAGTTTAAAAATAGTATACTACTTTTGTTTTAGAATATAAGTCATTGTAGCATTTTTTAATTCATCTATTGATTATATGTCTAGATTTATTGATCTATAGATGAATCTAAAAAATACCAGAATGACTTACATTTTAAAACGGATGTAATATGTACTTTACCGATAAAAACAACTTTTTTATTGAGTTAAATAAATTTTAAAGCTTTAGAAAACGTAGAGAACTACACAAAAGAATCAAAAGAAGAAAAAATGTCAGCGTCAAAGCAGAATACACGGAGTCGGCCGCGCGCGCCTGGCGGGCAATCACAGCAGCGAGGCGACCCCGCGAAATCCAGCCGTGCCACAGCAACAGCACCCATACGCGCGCGCGACGCGGTGGTCCACGAGCGCCCCAAGGCCGTGTCCTCCCGACTCTGGAGCCCGCGACGCGCGGGTTTGGTTCCGCAGCACGGATCGTTGAGTGCTGCGTGCGCGGCCTTCCCTTGGGGCCTGGATGCGTTCACCAGCCGCGAAACGGCGAAAGGATGGCGCTCTCGTCGTCCTTCTTTTCTACGACTATCTTTTTTCTGCCTGTCACGCCCGCCCCCGTGGGCTTTTCGCGTGGGTGCCGGCGTAAAGCTCCTTCTGCCGCGACAGCGACCGGCTTGACGAGTAACAATGTTGCCTACTTGGCCGCTCGATCGGTCTGCTGTTGTTTGCGTATTTGCGTTGATTGTACTGGGAGCATCAAAATTCAAATGGCAAAGCTGCCAATGCACGACATGTTGACCTTATAGTATTTAGCTTTGGCCGACTATTGCTGATTGGTAATAGTTGACACAAACAAACGAATATAACGAATCCCAGTGTCCACTCAGGTAAGCCTGGCATGCAAGTTAAGACGTGATCGATCGGGATGTGCTGAAACAAAAACAATCAAAGAATTATTTAATTTTATCCAGAGGAACGTGATCTTCTCACCTGGCAGAAGTGATCTTCTCACCTGGCAGAAGTGATCTTCTCACCTGGCAGCAGACGCAGGCAGCAATGGATCGCAGACGTGAAGAGGCGGAGATCTTGCCACCGCCGAATGTCTGGATAAGCCTGAGCCGAAGCCGTTTTGGGCCAAGTCCAACGCTTGTGCTACGACGGGATTCTCCTCACGAACGTGCCACTGTGCGTCTGTACCAGTCTCAAGTTGGGCTGGGCTAGGCCGAGTAGTTAGTGGGCCGTGATTCCGTGGTAGCTTATAAAGGCAACAGGTCGAGAAGGTGACGCCGCCGCAGCCGCAGGAGGTGGGCGGCACATCTCCGCCCAGTTGATCTCGTCTCCTCCTCTCGAAAGAGAGTTGATTTCGTCATCGACAGCCACCGAGCTACGTGTAAAACTGTAAATCCCTGAAATTCGAGAACCACATCACACGGGCCAATAAAAACGTACATGTTTGCTATAAAAGCTTGCGGTAAAAAACCAAAACACCACGGCTAGAGGACTCAATTCAGTTTGTTGCTCGCATCTACGCGATTCCTGGCAAGCTCCAGAAGAGGTCTCGTGTAGATTTTCAGAGCGTACACGCATGTTTCGACTCGTCGATTACCACGTCGATCTCATGGAGAAGAAACGGCCCAGTCAGCCACCATCCAAAGCAATAATTTTATCTCCGTTTATACATCACTACCTCACTACTAGCACTAACAAATTTTTGGCATTCATTTTACACAGGATAAACAGTTCGAAGTGCTGGCTGCCTCGATCCTAATCACCATCCACAGAAGTCGAACTCGTGGAGATTTTGTGTGGCTAATTATTGGAGGTGGCCCAACTGCAATCCAACGGAGCTACTCCTACTTTTTTCAGTTTTTTTCTTCGTCACGTCTTCCTATTGCTGTTGCTGTGCTGCTCAAAGCCGCGCCCACTTGACCGCCCACGCGCGAAGAGGAGACCCGAGACCATTCACCCCGCGCCACAGCGACGCACCGCGCCTCGTGAGGCGTCGCGCGGCTGACGCGCGGGCCAGCGTCGTCTCGCGGTGGGTGTGTCAGCGAGAGAGAGAGAGAGAGAGAGAGAGAGAGGAAAGGCGAGAGGTGGCGTCGTCCGCGCGTGCGATCGGGGAGCTCAACTTTGACTTTGATCACGACGGCCTCTTTTGCCATTCCTCCCCTGCTCTTTGCGCTTTATTCTTTATTTCCAGGAAGCCCCAACCGTGGTGCCGAAAATTACATCCTGGCCCGTAAATTGGGAAAAAAATATTCCGTTTATTAATTATTATCTCAGTGCCAAAAGGTGTTCATTCTTAGTTCTTTGACTTTGTCATATAAGATAATTTATATCATGTCTCCTTATCTATTATCGGTTCATAAATTAACAAGTTCTATTCTTTCAATATTATTTGTGTATTCTTTATTTACCACTTTACAGTAATATAATATTTTTCTTGATAACAAGTGATGTTTTATGGAACGGAGGAAATGGGTTTGTAAAATATTGGAAATTTCCAAGTTACGAAAAATAGAAAATATTTCATAACATTATTTAAAAAATATTTATACACTTTATATCATATATGCTAATTGCTTGCTTGTCGGGAGTACTTGTTCAATTACATACGCGTCAATGCGTTTATATTGGTTTGTTGTATACTATAAAATAATATCAAAGAGCAAAGTATAAAATACAAACTAAAAAACTAGGTAAGTAGAAAATTCACTAGCACCGCTTGTTCTTCAAAAGTGTATATAAATAAATGATAACAAACTCTCCTACGATGAAATATCATAATAGAAAAATGTGTGGAGAGGTTTACCTCTATGTGAGATGCCCTTTGAGAGATTATCTTTATGTTTTGGTTTATGTGAGAATCCCTTTAGAAAAAAGAAATTGAAAAGGTTATTAATAAAAAAAATTGCAATATAAAAGCAAAATGATATAACTGAAAACCTACTCTTCTCTATTTGCATTATGCAGCGTCATCCTTCGCAAAAGGAAAACATAATTTGAAGATGAAAGTTGGACCTGTTTGCAAAATGTATCACAAACCTCAAAGCCATCAAACGCGTCGTTGCCGATCGAGGTTGGGTATCCCTATCACCTCTGGAATGAAGTCCACAACCAACCCACTCGCCGGCGCCGGCGGAACCGTCGCTTCCACGGCGCCGACGCCGGCCATGGAGGGAGGCGAGACCTTTGACGCCCTTATCGCTGTGGGCGGTGGCGCCGGAGCTGGAAGAGGAGATGGAGACCCCCACGCCGCTCTCGTCCGGCTGGTTGCTCTCGGCGATCGTATGGCTGCCGTCCGGCGCCGCCTTGCCGCATCTCTATCCGGTGAGTCTCAGCCCCTCTCTTCCTCCGACATCCACTCCGTCTCCTCCGAGATCTCCTCCGCTGCTCACCTCGTTGTTCTCAACGCCGCCTCCCTCCTCTCTTCAACTATCCCCTTCCCGGCTCCACCTCCGCCTCCGCCCCCTCCCGTTCCTGTCGTCCAGGAGCTTCCCTCTGCGGCCTCCGCTGCCCAAGAGCTCCCGAAAGAAGCAGCCAAGGGCGACGGCGACTACGACGTCGTCGAGCTCGACGCCGCCGAGCTGCTCGCGGAGCATGTGCACTTCTGTGACATCTGCGGCAAGGGGTTCCGCCGCGACGCCAACCTCAGGATGCACATGCGCGCACACGGCGACCGCTTCAAGACATTGGACGCGCTCTCCCGGCCCGGTCAGGCAAAGTCGCCTGCTGGCCGCGAGGTGCGGTTCTCGTGCCCCTACGCGGGCTGCAATCGGAACCGTGCGCACCGCCGCTTCCGGCCGCTCAAGTCTGCTGTGTGCGCCCGCAACCACTTCCGGCGAACCCACTGCCCCAAGCTCTACGCTTGCGAGCGCTGCGGCGGCAAGAAGCGTTTCTCTGTTCTTGCCGACCTCCGCAGCCACCTCCGCCACTGTGGCGAGGAGGCGCAGTGGCGCTGTTCCTGCGGCACCACCTTCTCCCGCAAGGACAAGCTGTTCGGTCATCTCGCCCTCTTTGAAGGCCACACACCTGCCATCACGGAGCCGAACAAGGGTGGGGTGGCAGCGCCTGCAGAGGCAACAATTGCTATGATGGAGGAAGGAGGATTTGAAGGGAATTGTGACCGGGATGAGGATGAAGAGGGTGGCTTTGATCCGGAGTTCTTCCAAGAGTGGATGGAGGAGCTCAGAGGTGGCGCTGTTGGCCCCAATTGACCTGGGCCATCAGAAGCTGGGCATTAGCATCGCAGCAAGAACAATTGGGGTAAGAGCTTTATATTCCTGCCGTTCTGTTGTTGAATACATTTTTGAGGAAATTTTAGTTAAGATAATTGTGATAGGACTAAGTATCGAATAAAAACTACCCTCCTAAAGGACGAAAGAAAGAAGTATGCATTGACGCATTGTTCTGCTAATCACTGAAATCATGATGTATTGATGTAATGGTTGTGTCAACTTGATCATGCCAAATGTCACCCTCAGAGTTTGCATTACAATCATCTTGATCTACGCAACTGAACTCTAGAATGTAAGATGATCTTGGGAAAAATGCTGCTACTCACGAAAATTTGTAGTTGGGAGGTTGGAATGAATCTAGCTGAATGCAAGGCTTTAGGGAGAACCATAGGTGGCTGGGAAAATTTTATGTATCTGTTTAGCTGGTCCATTCCTCTGGTTTTTTATTGCCTGTGTTAACAGAGTTTTCATACACTAAATCACGGCTGTGTTTTCCTTCTTGAATATGGGGTGTTCGAAGTGTTTGTGCTCATGTTTTATGCTAGGCCAGAAAAAAAGAACTCAATTTGAGTGCAACCCTCGTAATATACTGTATGGAAGGTCTATCAACTGTTTAAATTCAATATAACAAAAGTTCCTGCAAATCTCTTGTGGATTTCTTTTCACCATTGGCATCTCCATTTGTTCTGCATTCTTTTTTTTTGGCCAGTGGGGGAATGACTGCCCCCACAGTTTTTTAATAAGAAGACCACGGACCCTAGTCCCTCACATGTGGAGTCGCCCCCTATTTTTTTTCGCTGGAACGGCGAAGAGAACGCCGATCAATTTTATTAAGATGAATGGGAATTACAATGAATCGGCAGCAAGGTGCCGAGAGAGTTCAGGAACCTGCTGCAAGCACTGCTTGACAACGAAATGCACTCTGCATAATACAAACTTCAGCGCAGAAAGCTTCCAGGCAGCGGCTACAAAAAACAGAAATGACGAGAAAGAAACAGCGCTACAGCACATAATTAGCCTTTCAGGAGACCGGCTTCTCGCCAACAATGCCATTCCAAGAGGATATCATTGGACAGATCGGATGGCGAGCGCGAAACTCCATTGAAGATGCGGGCGTTGCGTTCTTTCCAAATCATCCAAGCCACGAGTGTCACCCCTGAATCAAAGATTGTTCTCCCTTGCCTATCAGCTTGCTGTCTAGAAGACCACCACCAAATCTGAAACTCGGTTGCAGCAGAGGAGGGAGGAGACCAGGGAATGCGCAAAACATAGGCTGAGCGGCTCCAGACTTCTGTGGAGAATGAACAGCCATTGAGGATGTGCTCGTAGGATTCAGGAGCTTGCGCATAGAAATGGCACGAAGCCTGTCAAGGCCACCCATGCTTTAGAAGGTTGTCTGCTGTGAGGCATGCTCCGCGAGTAACAAGGTACATGAAGAAGTGACATTTTCCTGGCGCCCTGGTCTTCCAAATGATTTTTCCCATCAAAGAGCGGGTGCGGCCCAAGAAAAACAGCATGTAAGCTGACCTTGCTGAGTAGCAGCCGTTGGCTGAAAGCTTCCAGTGAACTTCATCTCGGATGTCTGGCCGGCGATTGATCTGGCTAACCTCGTCCCAAAGCGCAAAGTACTCGGAGAGCGCCTGGGGGGATAAGCCTCCACGAATGTTCGAAACCCAGCTGCTCTGAGCAAGAGCTGAGGCTACTGACCGCCATTTGTTGAAGACAAAGGAGGATAGGGCGGGGGCCTTGTTGATAATTGCCCCACCAGAAGGGAGCCAGTCCGCTGTCCAAAAATCAGTGTTGGCGCCATTGCCAATAGATGTCTTTGACAACACTAAGAAAAGATCATTTAGAATCTTGTCATCATCGGGAAACACCGTCCAAGGTCGGTCAGGAGCAGCCCGCCGAAACCATGGCCAGCGAAGGCGCAGAGAGGTGCCCAACCATTCTAGATTCTTGATCCCCAGCCCCCCGAACTCAATTGGGGTACAGATTTTATCCCAGGCAACAAGGCAATGACCCCCGGAGAGTTCGTCATCACCCTTCCAAAGGAAGGCTCGGCATTTCCTGTTGATTGCTTTTAAGGCCCATTTAGGTAGGGTAATGGCTGACATGAAGAAAATTGGGAGGGCCATCAGCACAGAGTTGACAAGAAGAAGCCGTCCTTTTGTCGAAAGCATTTTGGGCTTCCAACTCGAAAGCTTCTTCGAGTAGCGATCAAAGAGAGGTTGCAGCTGGAGCTTCGAAGGACGCCGGCAAGAAAGAGGCGGCCCGAGATAAGTGATTGGGAGGGACCGAACTGCATAGCCTAGGATGCTCTGAGCTTGTAGAACTTCCTCTTCGGAGCAGCAGATTGGTGACAAGGTGCTCTTTTGCCAGTTAACCTTTAGACCAGAAGCTTGCCCAAAGATGTTGAGAAGATATAAAACCGCTGAAGCATCTTGGGTGGACGGGTTGAGAAAAAGAACCATCATCGGCGTAAAGGGAACTCCGAAAGGGCAGCCTGGGACCTAGCAGCGGTGACAGTATACCATTGGCATTGGCGTGGCTGAGCAAACAAACAAGCACATCCATGACCAGCACAAACAGAAGAGAAAGAGGATCACCCTGCCGCAAACCTCTGGCTAAAGGAATCGGAGATGTAACTCTTCCATTTATGAGCACCTTTGTAGAAGCCGAGGCCAATAGCATAGAAAGCCAGTTTCTCCATTTTGGCCCAAAACCGACATGCCGCAGGAGGTCAAGGAGGAATTCCCAAGAGACTGTGTCGAAGGCCTTGGAGATGTCCAACTTGAGGAGGATAGATGAGCTTTTTTCTATGAAAGGTCCTGATTGCACCTTGCATGTATTTAAAATTTTCATGAATGCAGCGGCCCTTTATGAACGCCGTCTGGGAGAGGCTGACAATGGCATCTATTTTGCAGCTAAGCCGAATAGCTAGCAGCTTGGCAAAACTGTGAATCAGGCTTATAGGGCGGTAGTCCGAAATCTGCTGCGAGTCTTCTTTCTTGGGCAGCAGCACAATGATGACATTGTTGAGGAGATGAAGGTGCTGGTTATTGCCTGAGGCAACATAGGAGATCGCCGCCATCAAATCATCCCTTATAATCGGCCAACACTTCCGATAGAAAAGACCCGTGAAACTATCCGGGCCGGGTGCCTTCTCTGCCACCATATGGTATATGGCCTGATGTACCTCTTTCACTGAGAAGTCATCTTCAAGAAAGGATAGGTTATGCGTTGCAGCCCGATCTCATCAAAGTTCAGGTGGGCTGAGGGAGGGGATGGGGATCCCAAGATGGCTGAGAAACGATCGAAAGCGATTTGTAACTTGTCCTCCTCTGCAGTGAACATAGCTCCATTGTGGAGGAGGGAGAGAATCATCTTTTTTCGCCGACGTGCATTGATCTTGAGGTGGAAAAATTTATGATCGGTCCTTAACTGTTCAAGTATCTAACCGAGGTTGGCTGTCACTTCTCCACAACCCTACTATCAGGAGCACACCACAACCCAACTATCAGGAGCACACCACAAGTCCACAACCCGATTGTCCTCTAGCTATCCTCTATCCTGAGGTGTATCCACCCTTTTTTCTTATGAGAAGCTGACGGTTTTGTCTTAATATGTTTTGTTCCTTTCCTTACATATAGTTTCATCTCAATGCTTGTTAATGGCACTATTTCTTCTTACATATGCTTTTTTCATTGTGCCTGCATTGTGAAGTATCAGACATTTTATTCAATTTTATTATTTGTTTGCAAGATGTGATTGAAAGTTTCTATTACCTCAAAAGAGGAAAGATGGTGTACTGAATAAAGGGATCATACAAGTAAATCCACATAGGACATAACTACTAACTAGTAGCTCTAATGTTTGCAAGTATGTTGTGACCTCATTATTGAAATGTAATGCTATCCTATCCTGTAGGCTTATGGTATGAAGGATCGTGGCTCGCAAGATAAATGAAGGAGGGCTTGTGAAGAACAACTCAACAAAGAGTCCTTTGCCTGCGTGTGTGCGTGGTATGGTGCACTGTTTTGCCCATCCGGCCTCTCCCTGTACACCTGGCTTCCCTCATTGACCGTTCTCTGTTGCTCTCTAGCTGTTATGCAACTATACCAAACTTGTTTCTTTTTCTTTAGCGAGTCGTGAGAAGAATCCTGGAAAGTAGTGGAATCAGTCTCGAAGCACCCAAAATATCAGACGATGGAAGATATTGGTAGATTGTGTATGTCTTTCTGATGCAGCTTGCAACGGTAGTGTTACTAGTGTAGATTCATATTTCTGCACATATTACCAAGTTGGTAGAACAACCAGCACGCAGCAGTAAGCCAGTAATGTCAATGCACCATGCATCCTGACCTGGGCCAGAGCTCGGTTTCAGACCAAGGGCTACAACGCTGTTTACGATATCGTTGCTACATAATTCCAGTGTGGCAACTATGACACCGACTTGGCTGGGCTACTTGAGTTCCTGTTGGCCCAGGATATTGCGTCGCTGTACTGGCCAATAAGAGCATCTATCTCAATATCATCATACAATGGAGTTTTTTTAAAAATAAAATTCACTCTTTAAATTTCTTCTCTAACGTACTCTTAATAACATATTTTTTATATTTTACTTTTATATCACTGATGAATTAACCATACTTATTGTATATCTGCTGTCTTTTTGTTTCTCTCTTATAATATCAACGGACCAGATCTATTTTAGTTTTTTTATATGTTCAACTTTTTAAAATAAAGTTTCAAAAATAAATCCTATACTTTGTAAAACTTTTCTGTTGCGAAGCAGGTCAACAAGTTGCTATCAAGCCATGACTAGCGGTGCCTTCATTTATCAAATTGTTCTGGCAGTTTGTTCTAAAGATTTATTAAAAACACCTAAAATAAAATAAAATTTATTCCACTTACCTACTCGTATTTCACTGGCCTACATTAGTATGCTTTATTTTTAGAAAGGAGCATAACAAAAAGAAACAATTTTTCGCAATACGCCGGGTACAAGGAGGACTCGTGTAACACGAACCACCAGGTTTGGCATCAGCTTTTCAAACAAGAGTTGTGCGGAGTAACCAAGCCGGCAGCGACCGCGTGTGTGCGTGGCTTCGTCCACCGCAGCTTTCTGTGTATCAGTGTGTAAGTGCAGCGATCGAACCACTTGGAACCAGAAGAAAACGATGGCGATGAAACGTGGATCGATACATCGGGGTGGCCCTTTGCCTTGTGAAAACTCTCATGGCCTGTATTGACTAGCACGTATGCGTGGACATAAATAGTCGTGATGTCAATGGGTGGCGGCGATGGTAAGAGATGTTATCAGCGAAGAGAAACGGGAAGGAGATGGCGGCCGTCGCCATGACGACTGCGAATTCTTGGCCATGGAATGCAGGGAGAATCAGCCATTTTGGTTTGACTCTTAACATTTCGGTAGTACCGGTGAATAATGGTATACTCTTTCAGAGTCTAATAAAACAATATAAATTTATTAATACATATGTTTAATTTTACATATAATAATCCAATGAATCAAAGTTGATGAGTTTGTATTTCTCTCGTAATTCAAAAGGCTAGTTTAAGTAATGTAGTCATTAGATTGGTTATTTATCTACTATTTAAACAACTGGTAACTCAAATTTAAGCACTCTGTGCGTACGGTTTTAAGGGCTATAATGGTAATTTTGGCTGGTACGGACGAGTATTAATACGCTTGGCGAGAATTTATGTGGCTCACGGTGGGGGGTGGGCTACAGCATTTACTTCAGCCGACGTACTATGCCCACATTGACGTCTGGGCAAGCAGCTAGGCGGCGGCGTACGTACCTGGCGGCGTGGCGCCCATTCCTCCAGTCCAGGGTTCAGTTGGTCACGGCACCGAGCTCGCTCGTCGGCGCTTGCTGAAACTCGTGAGTCATGACGTTGTCTGCCATGACCTGCATCGGCGTCGGTGCTCTTCTACGGCATACAGGATATCGTCGGTAGCACGGTAGTTAACGAGGTTTCGTAGGTGCGCGTACGTTGATGACGAGCCTGAAAACAGGCGCCGTATAAACATCCGCACTCATGCAGAGAGCCGAAGGCCACCGGTGTTTTCTCCCAGTTTTCCCTGCCTAAAACTCGCGATGATTTTACCTTGTTTGGTTTTGCCGCAAAGGCCAATTAATAAGCACCCACTAAAACTTTCAGATATGAACATGTCGGATATATAGCATTAGCGTTTCTGCAAGTCACATCGTGTTTTTCTTAGTTTTTTAATTAGCTTGGTCTATCCTCTATCGTGTTTGCTTGGTACAGGAATGATACCAGTAACAAACCGGCAATCTCATTGGAAAATCAAATGGATGACGTAAATGCAACTGCCTCCGCTTCATCTAGCTTTTCGCTGACGTCTTCTTCGGCGGAGTGCTCATTCTTCAGGCCGCCCCTGCTTGCAATTATCTCACAAACAACCGCTCATTGGGCATTCGGCAAAATACCTCAAGACAAACAGACAAAGTGAACTAAAATCCAATATCAATACATCTAAACAAAAGCCTCCCATGGACAAAAAAAATGCAGACCTGACCTGCCTTTTGTTTAGAATAATCATAGTGTAATTGTGTGACCAAAGCCAAACCGGTCGATCTCGAGGGCTATAGGTAATGGCCTAATGGGATTTAAGCTAAGGATTTGTGTTATCAATATATATAGGCTCACTTCATCATCCCTATTTTGGTACTGAAACACACGATATGTGTGTGTGTGTGTGTGTGTGTGTGTGGT
>KE372911.1:66038-80956 GCA_000418225.1 Zizania latifolia
ATGTGATGATTCTACTACTCGCCTGCTCCACCCTCCAAACTGACTAGTTGTAGTAATATATTCTGCTCCAAATTAAATACTGCGATTATGATATGTTCATATCCCGTGCCGTTGTTATTTGTTAATCTACTAATCCCGATGTGTCACCTACGCGCTAAACTCCTCCCGCGCTCTAATCCCCTGCTATAAAGTCGCTCTGCTTTACTGCGGTTTCAGCCTTAGCCTCTGTGTGTGGGAGACACCACCTCTCCTGGGGCGTAGCCACGAAGCCATCAGATGTTGCCATCCAGGCCGAGGTGAGGTGAGCGGCACCATCTTTCTCCCGCCATTTTTAACTCGGCGAGCCAGCGTTCCGATCTGACGTGATCGCCGTGCAGATCGGGGTCCTGGGGAGGCAGCGCGCGGATTCCTCCGGCTGCTACGCCGAGGTCTCGGCACGAGCGCAGCAAGTTCGTCGCCACCGTCTCCCGAGGTATGCGTGCGCGTGCTTTTTGCTGCGGTCGGCGCCTGATCGTGCTTCGTGCATGCCTGAGAGTTTGTTTGACCAGTGGTGTGACGAGATGAACTGGCTGCAGAGTTATGGTGTTGGCGGCGGTGTGATGGAGCCGGCGGTGGCGCGGCTGGATGAGAAGACGCGCGCTATGCGGGAACTCGGTTTGTTGCGGCAGGGCGATGGTGGTGTGGCGAATGAATCGGGCGGCGATGCGGTGTGCTCCAAGAGGGTGCGGCACCTGGAGCGGGAGGTGGCGGGGGCGAAGGCGGCGGAGATGAAGATGCTGGAATCGCTGATCCAGCAGACGAAGGAGATGGAGAAGGCGAAGATCGCGCTCGAGGAGGCCAAGCTCGAGATCGCGACGTTGCGGCAGCAGGGCCACGGGGCCGCCGAGCCTGCGCAGTGGAGCGTCATGGACCTCATGTTCGGCGGCGTCGACGAGGAGATCAACGGGCTGAGGGGCAAGCTCCGGGCGGCGGTGCAGGTGGAGGAGAGGAACCGAAAGGCGGTCGACGAACTCACCGCCGCGCTCTCTGCGGTCACCATGGAGGCGAAGCAGGTGAAGGTCTGGCTGTCCGACGCGCAGGCCGGGCAGGAGGATGCCAACGCCGAGGTCGAGCGGCTCAAGGAATCGCTGCACACCGCCGAGGCGGAGATATGGTCGACGACCGAGCAGCTCGACGGCATCACGATGGAGTGGAAAGATGCCGCGGCGGCGTGGCGCGTCAGGGAGAAGGCGCTTCTCGGACGCGTCCGGGCCGCCGAGGAAGAGGCCCACGCGGCTCGGCAAGAGAACGTCGAGCTGGCCGAGTTGCACCGGGTGGTCGACGACGAGAACGGCAGCCTGCGTCACGCGCTGGAGCGAGCCATCGAAGAGGCCAACGCGGCTAACGAGTCGCTCGAGCTCGCCACCAGCGAGAACTCCAAGCTGCAAGACGCCGTCGCCGAGAAGGAGAGCGCCCTGGAGACTCTGCGGCAGGATAACGAAACCCTCAAGGCCAGCGAGGCCGATGCGCTTGGGCGCGCCAAGGAGCTCGACGACCAGCTCGCGGCAGCACGGAAGGCCGCCTATGGAGCCGCCGGCGAGAAGGCGACGGATCCGCTGTCGCTGGAGAAGTGGAGAGGTGACATGCAGGAGAAGCTCAGCACGGCGTTCTTGGACTCCGGCATGGTGATGGCGAGCCGGAAGAACCGGATGTTCGCGTCGCTCAGCAACATCACTGAGCTCAAGTCTGCCGCCGCGGCGGCGGCCATGGATGATCTCGACTACGAGTTCGATCACTTCGACGGCGGACAGTATGGTGACCTGGAACACGCCATGAAGCACAAGAAGAGGAGGTCCATCCTGAGGAAGTTCGGGGATTTCTTCCGGCGAAGAAGCTAGATAGAAATTATAATATATTCTACACAGATGTTTCATGTCTACGTGATGCTTGTAGTGTACGTGCTTGCTTGAAATGATTAGCAAAACTGAAGAATAAATAAAGAACAACATCGTGTCAAGCGTGGTCTTCACTCTTCATAGAATATGATTTTAGGTCTGTCTGAACTCTGAAGGGTAGGGTAAGACTTAAAGAGATTGGAGAATGATGTGACAAGAGTTGGATGGAGACGAGACATTGTTTGATATGTCCTGGACCAAAATCAGTTTTGCACTGTATAAATGGACTGTGAATTGACGACTAATTTCAGTGGTGATGTCGGTGCAGTTGTCAGTTACCTCAACTTGTCCCTTTTGGAAGAATGCACATTAGGCCTCGTTTAGATGGTTCTTTGTGTCCGGCCCAGCCTGTGTGTAGTTCATTAATTTTAACCAAAATAGGCCTGAAGTGATAATCCTCGACGAGATGTCACTGAATCGATTTTTTAATAATCACTTTTATTTGAAATTGAAATTACATTTATAGGTAATATCTGAAAAAAATTGGAAAAATATCGTTTGGTGACAAGACGGTCAATAGTGGCTTTTGTCAACCTTTAGTTTCACGACAAGCGCCACTCTTGTCGCTTATTCGCTAAACTAACTTATGTCACCAAATAAATGGTTGATAAGATCCTTGTCGCTAAATTAAACAGCGACAAATGTTAGTTTTATAATTTGTTTTGAAAACACACTAAGAAATATAATTTTGAATAAAAATAATTATTAAAAAAATTCTCACTGAATCAGGAAGCAACGTAATGAAATGATTCAGGTTTGACATAAGAACAAGGCTGAGGTTTGAGATAAGAACAAGGCACCTACACGGGCTACACGCATGCTACATGTTCTATGCCCAAGAAACTTTCAGTATCATCATGCAGAGGTAAGCCGCTGCTACCCCTTGGAGCGCAACTGCGCAAGTACTGAATAACTCTGAAAAGTAAAAAACGTAGATCAGGCCTGCAGCAGTGCAGCACGCGGAAGGATCAGCAAGAACAACTGAACAAACAGCTTCTTTCTTTTCATCCCTACGTGCAACAAGCTCGACGGTGGTCCGGACTAGGCGGCTGGTGGACACCGCCGATCACTCCTCCTCGGGACCACCAGCAGCAGCAGCAGAAGCACGAGGGATTAACCAATGCCGGGACAAGCACCACGTGGAAGGCGCGGACGAATGCATTAGCCATGTCTGCTATTGGTAATAACGTAACGTACACCAAATTTATCTGTAATTGTCTAATCCAAGGCTGTGCTTCTCCTAAGATTGAAAAAAAAGGGGGAGAAAGGAAGAAAGAGTTCACTCCATGTCTCCATAGGCCATGCTTTCTTGTGTGTGGGCGTGTAGCTACCGTCAATGCGATTGTTCTCTCTACGCATTCTCCCTCCACACCTCCAGGGAATCGAATTACATTGCGATGCATTTCTTGAAGCAACAGGACGCATTTGAAAAACTGAAACTGAAGCCAGATCAATGGAGATGTTGTCGCAGCAGAATCGTTTGCCCCCGCAGACGAAGAACATGAGTGATCCTAAACCCTCCGCGTCCTCGTCGATCGTACGTGTCACGTGTGGCTCCTTATTTTCCCCGTTTCTTTGCGGTACTCGCCGGAGACCATTTTCCACGTCGACGATTGAACGGAACCCTCTGCAACCGTCGGCGTCATCGCCGGATTCGGATCGGACGTCGAGAGAGAAGTGGGAAAAGGAAACGAAGGCATTAGTAAAAGTGAGCTCTGCATCCTGGCCTTGATCCGTAGCCGGCTGCTAGCTTGAGTGCTTGACCACCAAAAGCGCTGGTACGTGGGGCCGGGTGGATAGCGCCACCACTTGGCCTGGTCGGCCCGGTCAAATCTCATCCAGATCCAGTGGCTCGCCGCTCGCGTCATCGCTCGCCGCAGCAGCCGGCTCTTTGCCTTGCCCTGCTTGGAGTTGGAGACCGTCCCCGTGAGACGGAGATAGGCTGGGGGTCCCACCTCCGTCGCCGTCGCCGTCGCCTTATCGGGCTTGTGATGGGGCGAACTGTGCACGGAAACGGATCCAAGACTTGAACGAGAGCTGCGATGGTTTTGGGCGCGTGACCAACGTGGCTTGGCCATACAGTATTTAAAACTATTCTCCGTGCTGCAGCGGGGCCCTTTAAAAGTCCTGTCTGTTTTCAATAATGGAATGAAATTACCAAGGGTTGTTTTCCATCAACACCGGATTTTGACTACATCTACAGCTAAATGTGTCTACATATTTATATTCAGTTGATATACGTGCTTTTGTAAGTGCTATCAAAATTGAATTTCAGTTGCCAATTATTGCCATGGCCTTTGTAATACGTCAGGAGGTTCGAAAGCTTGTTGAGTTCTTCTACTCTTCTTTAGGGCATCTCCACTCCTTATTTCCAAATGTCATAAGCTGGAGGTAAACACGTTTTAATTTATGACATTTGCTATAATACATTGATCTAAAGGATGTAGTAAGATTCTTGTCCCCCTCCCCGGCTGCTCTCTTTCCTCAGACATGGAGTCAGGGAGGCCATCGGGCATGGATCCACCACATGGTGGCCCTCCGGCGAAGGCGCCCGGTGAGCTTCACGCGGGGGCGGATCCGGTGACCAGTAACTCCCACCTCATCGTTCTTGTGGCGCCAAGGCAACAACCCGTTGAGAAAGATAAGAGCCCAACGGTTTTTTTTTATTTTTTATCACCGGGCCTTTCCAATGAGAGTGGCGATTTTTTTAATACCTTTTTTTTTTCAAAATTACGATTCTGATAGCTTATTCAAAAAATAGACCTGACACCTGAGCCATCGACAGGGGCGAGTCGTGTCGACAGGGGAAAGGGAGTCCGTGAGTCGACACGGCTCGCCTCTATTGACGCCTCAAGTGTTGACAGGAGAATCTCGACGGTTACGGCTCAGGTGTCAACAATGAATCTCGATGGTTGACCTATCGATAGACCCTTTATCGACGTCTGAGCCATCGACAAGGTCTATTTTGTTATTTTTTGAATCGGATATTAGAATTATATTTTTTTTAAAATGTTATTAAAAAATTATGAGATCGGCGGTAGCTTGTGACCGCCTTACAACCAGCCCTATTGTCAGAATTGTGGTGCCCTTAGGGAATGTGATTGTGCACTATAGTATTATCTTTTTATCCTCCTTGATGTATAAAATTCAGCTAGTCTAGAAATTCCCACATTTATTAGAATCTACCTTAGGTGGAACCAAATTTTAATAGTTCCGTTTAATAAGAGTCAATAATTTAGGAATTATTAAATGGGATAATATACTAAAGACAGTTACAAGCTGGTATTACTAGTTAAAAATGACCAATTATCAAGTCATGAAAAGAAATTCCCTTTGAGCATGAATACGTGTCTAAAGGAGAGTATTAAATAAGCTATTTTACATGTAATTTTTAAGTAAATACTAGTTATGCAAACTGATGTTCTACCAATAGCCAGCCATACAGATGTACGAGTAAACAGCTATTCCAGTCACCCCACGCCACCCTGGTGTACTATATATAATACAAGTAAGTTCCACGCTATGTCAGTATATATAATAGGAGGAAGGTTATCCATCAAAATCAACTATATAATCCAATTCCTCGTACAAGTCGTTTTTATCTTGTCAACTATTTTCTAAATATAAGTTATTTTTGAAATTGATATAAACTTTTTTATATTTTTTATGTTTGTCATTGTCAAATAAATATTAAATCTCTTATAAATAAAATACAATTATTTTATAAAACAGAGTATATAAATATAAAACGAAATATATAAGAAATCAAGATATACTATCTTAAACCTTACGGCATGGACTTGTCGACGGTCTCCAAAATCGAAGTCGTCTACCAACTCTGTAGCGGATCCGGGCTGTAGCGCGATGCAAAACCACCCGGAAAGCCCGCTCCAGCCTCCAGCCGTGAACGAGACCAGCACGAGGCGCAATGCAACGCAAGATGCCACCGCGAACCTGCGTGCTGGTGGTGCCTGGCGGCCGCGACGTTATAAAATTACGCGCTCCGCCGCGACTCTTTTCCACACGGCCACACCAACCCCATCCCTAATCAAATCGCCACCTCCAGCGAACCGCCACCAGAACCCGAGCTTCCGTTCCGGTTTCTCCGATAAGGCGTCGAAGCCTCCCTCTGTCTTCTCTCCGTCGAGCTAGCCGCCGCGGAGGGGCTTCGCCGGAGCCCGGAGGGGGAGAAGCGCCGTCGTCGGAGGTGAGGCATTTCACTCCCCGTTGAGCCGTCACGTCCTCACGAGACCGCTCGCGGTCCGCCGCCTTGGGCTGGTCCAGATCTCGCGTCGAGGCCGCGGCTTTGGTTTCCTCTCTTCTCTGTTTCTCTGGGTTGGAGATGGTGATGTGTGGATTGATAACTTTGGTGCTCTCCGGTGTTGGTTGCAGGCTGGTTGTTCCCTTGGAGGGGAGCATCGGGATGGAGTCGATTTCGTCGCCGTCTTCGTCCGTCGCCGCCGTCCGCTGCCACCCGTAAGCTCTCCGCCTCCTGTAACTCCACCGTCTTCTCTCCTCTACACCTTGCGTGCTTGCCCCGCGCCTTTTGAACTGGTTACACTTCTGGATTCTTTCCGATTGGGTGTGCGTTCTGCGCATGGTCATATTTTTAATGTTTTGGTTGATTTGATGACTGGTACACTAATTTCATGCCAGTATCTCTGCGGGCTGAATTAGTAAGTAGCAAGCTATTTAATGACCAAGATAATATATTGCAATCGTTAAAAATGCATAAAAATCCATTGACGATACCACCATGAATGAACTGTCAAGTAATGACCGTAAAATATACTAAATTTTACTCGCGCTTCTAAGAATCTATACAAATAATCGTTGAGACTTGAGACTGATTGAGTCTACTTGCTCTTGTTTGTGCAAATGAAGGGTGCGGTTCTTCAAAGTGGGTGCAGTCTCAAATAATGCCAATGTGAAATATACGGGCTTGAGGGTGGCAGCATCGTTGAGAAGGGATGGTGCTCTACCAGGCGACGCTTACTCAGGGAATGATAACACACTGTTACCAAAGAGCACTTCTGTTCGTGGCCAGGACCATCCTACTGCTAACCCTGTACTCCCAATGGATTCCATCGTTGTGCCGGAAATCAGTCACGCTGATTTGGCCCGTGTTGCAGACATGTTCTCAGAAGACGACAATGACACGGAACATGATTTGGATAGCCCAACTGAGGGCTTCTCGTCTATTGCAGAGGCCATTGAAGACATTCAACAAGGAAAAGTCAGTATTCGTTAACCATTTACTCTTCAATGACTTATCTGTTTCTTTCTTTCCACATTCTCCTGACATTGGGTTGCTCTTATAGCTTGTCATTGTTGTTGATGATGAATCAAGAGAAAATGAGGGGGATCTTATAATGGCTGCTTCTTTGGTTACCCCAGAGGCTATGGCTTTTGTAGTAAGACACAGCACAGGAATCGTGTGTGTTAGCATGAAAGGAGAGGACCTTGAAAGATTGAACCTTCCTTTGATGGTTGCAACAAAGGAAAATGAGGAGAAGCTCTGTACAGCATTCACTGTTACAGTGGTATGCTGCTAGTCTTATTCTCTTTCTTTTGCAAGTACTAGAATATAAACCTTAGTGTTGATATGGTGGAAAATTCCACTTAACTGCCAAATGAATGCATATGTATTGTTATCCCCTTTGCCATTTGTTTTCTTTGCAAACTATAACTCATAAAATTGGTCTTCACATTTTGAGCTTTAAATATTAATGATGTGGCAGCAACAACATGAGGTGTGACTTTCCTTTTGTATGCAGCTTTCCTGAAAAACCATGGGTAAAAATCAAGCTGTGTTAAACCCATGATTTGACTTTACTAAAATATTACTTGTCTTCATCTTATATTTGAGTTTTACAAGTCAATTTTCAATAGTAGAATATAATTATTTTGAGCACTCAATATGAATGATTCTGGAGCAAGCTGTCTTAGCACCTGGTTTACAGATCAAGTGCTGACCAATATTTAACCTAAGAAAAATTTATGTTCTTTAGAAAGTTTCTAAATCCGTGAAGTAGATACAGCCCATTCATTTTGTTATTTCGTAATGGAAGAGTATCATCCCGCCTTACTGTCAAGTTTGTCCTTGATGATTTCTATGTGCCACTGAAATGAAATTCATCTGCTTTTGGTTTTATAGGATGCTAAAGAGGGAACAACAACTGGGGTTTCTGCAAAGGATAGGGCAAAGACAGTTATGACTCTTGCATCTCTTGACTCAAAGCCTGAGGACTTCAATCGGCCTGGACATATTTTCCCTCTGAAGTACAGAGAGGGTGGTGTTCTTAAACGAGCCGGACACACTGAAGCATCTGTAGATCTTGCTATGCTAGCTGGGTTACCTCCTGTTGGAGCCTTGTGTGAGATTGTGGATGAGGATGGCTCCATGGCTCGCCTACCAAAGCTGCGTGTGTTTGCTGAAAAGGAGAATTTGAAGATTATATCAATTGCTGACTTGATTAGGTGAGTCTACCACACAAACCTCAATTCCTAATGCTTCATGAGCTGTCACTAGGATATATATATACACATCAATGAAAAGCTGGTAAAGTATAGGCCAATTTGGTCTGTTGATCATGAATAGTTGCTATCAGTGGTAACTGCTTTGACTTTTCTGAGACGATGTAAATGCTCTTACTTTTTTCTTGGAATTCTTCTGATGTCCTATCTAATCATGTGGAGACATCTGTCATGAAAACAACGATTTTTTTACCATAAACATCAAGTTATTACCATCTGATCTGTTATCCTAGTTGCAACTGTGCCTGTTCTGCCAGTTGGTATGCTGACAGTTTTGTTTTTTCTGTTCTGCAGATATAGGAGAAAAAGAGACAGGCTTGTCGAACGTTCATCTGTTGCACGCTTACCTTTGAGATGGGGTAATGTACGTGCTTACTGCTATAGATCTGTTATTGATGGGATAGAGCATATTGCAATGGTGAAAGTAAGTTACTGAAATATCGAAGTATTTCTGTAGAATCAGGTGTTTTTTATAAGCCTTATTTTATCCACAAATCACTAACAGGGGGAAATCGGAGATGGTGAAGATATTTTAGTGAGGGTGCATTCCGAATGCCTCACAGGGGACATTTTTGGATCAGCAAGATGTGACTGTGGTGATCAGCTTGACATGTCAATGGAGATGATTGAGAAGGCTGGAAGGGGTGTACTAGTTTATCTTCGTGGACATGAAGGTAGGGGTATTGGTCTAGGTCACAAGCTCCGTGCTTATAACCTGCAAGATGATGGGCGTGACACTGTGGAAGCTAATGAGGAACTAGGACTGCCTGTGGACTCACGGGAGTATGGGATTGGTGCACAGGTAAGAACACATGATCCTTCAGTTGTATCATTCAGCGATAGAGAAAGTTATGCTATACTGTGCTTATATGGCAACTGGATACAAAACCATTTAGTTTATATATCTGTATGCAGCTCATGTTTCAACTTGTTTGTGAGGACAAACAGGAAAGATTATTGTGCTTGATTCAGTTCAGAAACTGATTCATACATTCGGCAAATGTAGATAGACAATAAAATGATTCCAACTGGGTTACAATATATATTCATACTTAAATGGACTTGGTCATCTTAGTGCTTTCCTTTGCCGTCTTGAATTTGATGTTACCAATCATTTATGGAAACACTATTTAAGAATTATCATGCCATTCTTTTCATTTGTTTAATAGATTACATACATTTTTACTGATGCTCTGCAGATTTTACGTGATCTGGGGGTCCGTTCAATGAAGTTAATGACAAACAACCCGGCAAAGTATGTTGGTCTCAAGGGTTATGGATTGAGCATTGTGGGCAGAGTTCCCTTGGTAACTCCAATTACGACCGAGAATTGGAGATACCTGGAAACGAAAAGAACAAAGATGGGACATGTATATGGATTGGCCAATAGCCAGATTAACCGTCCGACGGGCAGCAAAAGTACAGAAGGGGAGCATTAGGCCAATTGGACTCTCACTTCCGTTCACATTCTAATCGATGACAATCTTCCGTGGTGGAATTTGTCAAAATATACCACTCCAGATGTTCCAGGTGAATCAATTTTTTAGCTGACAGTAGGTTGAAAGATGGTCGTAATAAAAGTTATCCCTTTATTTGTTGTAATCCAAAGCCACGGCCGAATTATTACTGTAAATATATTCATAAATAGCTCCCTTGTGGCTACAGTCTCCAAGGTCGTACCTGAATTGAAAGGCCTGTGGATAAAAAGAATTCGATTGAGATCCGATGCAATATGAGTCTAACCTCTATTGAATTATAAGGTTTGGCCCTGGGAAGCCATCCTCACATTATTTTTCTTGCGTGATGCATGCCACTGGAGCTGTAATAAATGTTCCATGTCTGTTGGTGATTACAACAATACCATTTTCTTCTTTCATAACGAGTTGCTGTATTTTTTCCATGATTAACAGGATGCTGATTTTACAACCGTTTGCTTGCGTACTCGCTAGCTAATCTCCTCAAATATCAGTTAAATAGTTTTAAAATTTTATCATGCGGCAAAATTTTCAAATACAAAGCGGTAGCGACACTATTCATTGCCAATTTTGTATTTCCTTTGATGTGATGTGTACAAATTGAATTTAGTTCTGCATATTTGTGGAGGATCGTACGACATTGTAATATATGTTGTCATTTTTTTTAAAAAAATTTATGACCATTTACATTAAGGTTTACGTAGTATAAATATATTTACCTATAGTTGGGAGTACTTTCTTTTATGGTTTTTTTGAGGGGGGCTTTTAGGCAATTAGGCTTATGCCACACACGAGTACTTTCTTTTAAACTTTTTTGAGGAGGGGATTACAGAGCGTTGGTTGCCCGCTGAACGTCGTGCGGCGTCTCTCTCCCTCTCGTCACGCATAAAAAAAGATGCTGACTCTGTTTCGTTGTAAAATATGAGCTTCGGCTGACGCCAGTCTGAGCGAACTGCCGTTGTCTTCGAGGGCGCAGAAAGAAGCTGGTAATATTATACTGCTACCTAACAAACTGACAAAAACAAAATCGAAATCGAACGACAGGCTTACGGCGTACGCACGGACCGACCGCCACCAACTCCCCTCTCCCTGGCCGAGCCTCTTTGTCACCAAAGCGCGCGGGCCCAGCGGCGCGCGCGAAGCCAACCGCGAACGGCCAACGCGCCGGGGTGACGCCGCCGCGCGAGAGTTTTTTTTTCCACGCGCACCCGGCGTCGCTTGACTTCCCCGCCCACGCCTCGCCAGTCGCCACCCACTCCCTTTTACTGCTTTACCAAGCAAGCACAGCTCGCCCGGTTTACTGCACCCAAAGGCCAAGTCTTGCCGCGTCCCCGCCCGGTCGACGTGCTCCTCCTCCCCTCCCCGCGATGTCGCCGCCGAAAGGCCCGGAACCGCGCCCGCCCGGCGTCTGCGAAGGTGGAGATGAGAACGGCAGCTGCCCCTCTCCTCCTGCTCCTCCCTCCTCTCATGGCCACCGCCGCTTGGTGGTCGCACTCGTGTCCGCCGCATCCGTGCTCTTCTTCGTCCTCCTTGTCTGCTCCATCTACTGCTTCATCCGGCGCAGACGCCAACAGCGGCTGCGGCGGGAGGCGCTTCTTGTCGCCGCCCCTGCAGCTGGCGGAGGAGATCCCCCGACTGTGACGGCTGCTGACGTCAACGGTGGCGACGGTTTGGGCGTGGGCGCCGGGGAGGAGCAGGAGGAGGAGGTCCTGCACCACGCGTGGCACATCCGGACCGTCGGGCTCGACGAGGCGGCGATCGAGTCCATCGCCCTCACGCGGTACCGCGCCGGCGCGGGCATGCTCGGCGCCTCCGACTGCTCCGTCTGCCTAGGCGAGTTCCGGGACGGCGAGCTCCTCCGCCTGCTCCCCAAGTGCGGCCACGCGTTCCACGTCCCCTGCATCGACACCTGGCTCCGCGCCCACGTCAACTGCCCGCTCTGCCGCGCCGACATCCTTCACCCCGCCTCCACCGATGACGACGACGGGGAACCCGTCCCAGCTGCCGGCGATAACGCCGGCACAGCCACCGATCAAGCTTCGACCAACAACGACGAAACCACGGAGCACGAGAGCACGGGTCAACATCAGGGCGAGCAGCACGAGCTGCGGATAGAAATCGATCAGCGGGACCAGTCCATCTCGCCGGAGCCACCACATCTGCAGAATTTTCGGCGCGTAGCTTCCATGAACTCGCCACTAGTGTCAGCTGAGGAGGCTACGGAAGACGAGCATGACAGCAAAGGGAAACAGGGGAACGGTGACTCTGCCTCCTGCAAGGTGTCATCAGGCGGCTCCCGCCGTTTGCACGACATGAGGCGATCTTTGTCCAGCGGCGGCCTTCGATCTCTCGCCTCGCGGCATGGCTGCACCTGCAGCTCGATGCTGCCGTTGTGATCTCGCGGAAAATAAAAGAAAAATAAAAAAACTTTACCTGCGATCGATTATGTACTCAATTTTGTGTTCTGTTCGCTGCAATTTTACTCAAACCTGCACGTTGTATATAATGCTAATTACCACTGGAATCTGCAAACAAAACTCAGGTGTGGCGTTTCCTCATTTCATTATTCAATCGCATTCTCACTACTAGTCACAAACTCACAATAGCCAGCGCACAGATTACATCATACGCAAACCCCGCCCGTGCCACACGGGCACACTAGATATTTGAAGCTCCGGTGTTTGACGGCTCGTGGCCGTACGTTTCTCGATGGAACCAGCTTTCCTAGACTGCTCCAATCAGTCCAGTTAGCATGGTCTCTATCTTTTTCGCTTGTCTTTACAGTAATCAGACCGATAATTGTTAAATCAGGATTTTATCAAACAGTCATAAAGAATACATTTGGTGGTGATTTATGTGACAGAATAATACTGGATTTGAAACTAGATGATTGACACGGAAAGACAGAAACACATAATTTAAATATGTTCACACCTCTTGAGAAGTAATAGTTCTGCATCCTATGTCTTGTTGAGTATGAGTGTACGAGCGTGAAAGCTAGAGAGTCTCATTCGGAGAGCCCATCCCTTGAGGGGTGACTTCATCCACCTTATATATCGTGGGGTAAGATTAGAGCAACTCTAAAAGATTATTTTTGATTTTTTATTTGTCTATTTATTTAACTCTCTAAAAAATTTCTCTCCATAACTATTATACACTCTAACAGACTCTTTTTTTTTAACTCTATAAATTTTTTTACTCTTTTTCCTTCTCTTTTCCTTGGCATGCCGTGCGTCGTGTGCCGTCGCTCCCCTCGTGCACCGCCGTCCTTCGCGCCGTGCGCCGCCGCTAGCCCCTTGTGTTTCCCGGTCATGGTGGAGGAGCGGCGCTGGCGGCGGGCAAGCAGCAAGCTGTGTTTCCCGATCGCAATGAAAGAGCGGTGCCGGTGACAGGTGGCGAGTGACAGAGGCAAGGTGGAGAAGCTGGCTGCGTATTTGGGCACGCCGGCATGGGAGAGACTGAAGATGAGGCCTATAACATTTGGCCATCCAACTTGGCTGACTAAGTGTGACCAGTGAATAACCTTGTTTAGCCAGCCTGTTAGAGAGTTTTTTTCATCTGAATGGTCAAATTTTAGCTTAGAGAGTTGGATGATAACTCTATTAAAGTTGCTCTTACAAGGAGTTTCCCTATCTGGTTTCTAGTTTAACCGAGCGTTTTTCTTTCATAGATTATTTACTAATACAGTGGTATCTTTTCTAACATTTCCCAACGTTCATATCAAACTAGACTGGATCAAGCCCTTCCTTAATTCGGCCCAATAAAAGCTTGATAAAGAATACCAAAGGTCATATCTCCAGTATTTTGTTATCAATGGTAACTATGTCAGTAACTAAGTAACCCGATAGTAACAGGTCATTTGACCAGGTTAAAACCGTGCAGGGAACACATGTGGTGCTACCCAGGCAAAGTGTAGGGGAGGGCATATCGTGGAGTACGACCGTGCATCACTGCATCTTGCCTCTTATCGTACATGTATCTCCCCAGGATTTACTAGGGAACCATTTCTCGGTGGACTGGGGTAGTGCTGTAGATGGCCAGATGAACCATGCCTAATTGAGCAAGCACGATGCCCGCTATTTTGGTATGGCCCAGCATGTTCCATGCAACATAGGCCCGTGCCGGGAGGACCTGTTGTCCCATACTCTGCCTGGCCCAACATTGCAGCCTGTCGGGTGCAAAGGAAGTGACCCGATTAAACGGTCGGCCCGATTATTTAGTTTTCTCCCTTATAATTTTTTAATCTAGCTTAACATCCGTCCGATCAACCAAACTTGCTAGGCTACGCAAACAAGCATAACACGACAAACCATGGGATGGCACGGCTTCTCCAGGCCAAATTTAAACAGGTGTGATTGACCGGCCATTTGGCTATCTATAGGTGGAGATCATTTCAGTCAATCTCTTTGGGATCGTGCTAGTAGCCAGTTGAACACTATCCCTTCTGTCCGTTGCCACGTAAAGCCAGTGATAGTGAAGTTGCTCATCAATTCTTCCACCTTTGCATGCAATCCCTTCCAAGGTAATCCTGATAACGCGGAATAGAGAAAAGGGTCAAGGCGAGGCTGCTGCTTGTAGCTCACGCTTGCCAGAATACCTGAGCCCGAATAATTCCTCTGGTAGTGCAGAATGAACGAGCGAATCAAAACACCTATCCGAATCAGTCTGTCACGACGGCATGCGTTGTACGTGCACAATTACTGTTACTAGTGAAACAAAAGAGCATCACCATAGTGCTCATTTTTTACAAACTCACCGGCCGTACAGTGGATGTACCGGGCGCCGTGAAGCATGCCGCATCACGGCACAGTCGTGCCCTTGGCTCCAGTCTCTGCTCCCACGCCTCCACGCCTCACAGATGCTTCCACGCCGCCCCGCGCCCACGACACCGTCCTTGCCAGGAATGACGGCCACCGCCGCGCGCCGTGCCAGCTGCCCCCGGCGCCCCTCGAGCTCCCCTCGTGGCTCGAGC
>KE372911.1:103158-130141 GCA_000418225.1 Zizania latifolia
TTAAAAATATATCAAATATTAATGCTAACAGAGTAAAATGTTGTACGTAAGTAAAAAGCTGACGTCATGTTCTACCGAAAAGTATCGTCGTATTAGTTTTTTTAAAACAAAATTTCCAACTGTATCTTCGTATTTAATCTTTTCTAATACATTATTTTTAAGTGCTATTGTTACTAGTCTATTAAGTCTTTCTTGAGTCATAGTAGAACGTAAATAAGACTTCAATAACTTAGTTTAGAAAAACTCCTTTTTGCTAGATTCAACAATCACAAAAATGGTTAAGAAAATTTTATATGCAATAACAACATTAGGAAAAATAATGTAGATGCTTCAAATACTTTAGAATATGTACCGAGTACATAGATTCCGATCCTTAATAAAATTACCAAGAGAAGCATTCACTTGATTTAATATTACAAGGAGAAGCAATCAACAATCGCAGAATGGTTGCAACCTACAACTTCTTCCTTTGATTAAGCTGATCAGTTACACATTAATGTGTATGTCATGCGAGAACAGGACATAACTAAATAGACAGAAGATGCGTGTATGATGTAGGGTGGCATAGTATAACTAAATAGGCCAATGACTAAATTAACTAATTAATATTAATTAGGATTTGGGGCCCTGTGTGAAGGGCCACCCTGCCCCTGTTGATCAACGGCACTGCAAAGCCAACATTGGAAAGGGTAGCGAAGAACACAACAAGATCGCAAACATATCAAGCGCACCAAGCCAAGCCAAGCCAACAGGAGAACAACCAGAGTAACTCGATGAACTGCCATCTAAAAATTTTCTTTCAATGTCTTTACTAGTTACCGTAAGAGAGATGATCCACTGATCCATGGTTGCTTGTAACTGATTTTTGACCTTCCAATTTTATCTCATGTGAACATATTCAAGCGTACACGCGACTTGCGAATCACATTTTTAGTATAGTTTGACTAAAGTGGTGTTTCCAGATTTAATAGAGAGCTAGTCTGCGCATGCTCGTGACTTACGTGTCACACGCTCACTCACACACTGTTAGTATCACCTTTTGGGAGCACATCGATGACCGCGACTTCTAGATTGGTTAGACTGAAGTGATGTTTACAGATTTCATAACGTGGGGACCTCTCTAACATCAATTTGGGAAAACTTCTAGATTTGGAGCAATTTTATTATACTTAAAGAGATACCGCGTTTTCGACATAAATTTTGGTATTGCAAAAGTTTTTTTAATAAGATATCTCCTTATTACCTTATAAACCACTTTAAAAGACCTCCACTAACAGAAAAGCTAGCTCTAATAACACCGGTTCTAAACTGTACATAAACCACGTATAAAGGCTGACTTTACACTGGATGCTTCAAAAAGGGCACAAATAATCAAATATTATTAGTGTTGATCAAAAAACTGATACATATAGATGGGCATATGTGTAGTAGGATCTCCATTTTTAATCTTTATAAATATAAAAAGGTCTTAAAAATATTTTATAAGTTGTATTATTTTTTGCACAGAAATCATGCGGGTGCGGTTGCTAAGATTTGACCACCTTTGCCTTTACATGTCTTTTTATCATTTTACCTCAACACGGTTTGTAATGGAACAGACTAGGCTATTTTTTTAATTCACTTTTCTAAAACTTGTAATGTATATTTTACTCTCTAAATGATTTCAAATAAAAATATTGTAAATTGTAAATCTGTAGATCTCATCGAACTTTATAGCTTTTATAGAGTATATTCCATCCGACGTCTTTCAAAAAACAAAAAAAATTCTTATAGGTAATGTTTTTAGTAAGCAGCACGTATAAGATTCTCATATGTGCCCACCTATAATATAGTAGTCAGTTTTTCAACAGAACTGATACATATGTAGTATATTTTCTGTGACGTCTTCTATTTGATATTCCGTAACTCTTGATTGGTTGGACTGATCCAAGTGATGTCAATAAAAATCTGGTAAAGTAGGCGACATTTGTTATTAGTCTGCTTGAATGTATAGTATAAATAAGGCGCTATCGTTCGCAGATATCGGGCAGGGATATCATATCCTAGTTACGGATGCAGTGGGCGGCTCCGACGATTAACATGGAGTACAAGCTGCTCTTAGCTCTGGGCCTGTCCGTGCTCTTCGTTCTCCTCTCCAAAGTGATCTCTTTCGCCGTGAAACCGAGACTTAACCTGCCCCCGGGGCCATGGACGCTGCCGGTAATCGGCAGCATCCACCATCTTGTGAGGAGCCCGAACATCCAGAGGGCGATACGAGCGCTCTCGGATAAGCATGGCCCCCTCATGCAGATATGGCTCGGCGAGGTGCCCGTGGTGGTCGTGTCGACAGTAGAGGGCGCGCAGGAGATCCTGAAGAATCAAGACCTAAACTTCGCCGAACGGCACGTCAACTCCACCATCGCGGTCATCTCCTTCGATGCCACCGACATGTTCTTCTCGCCGTATAACGAGCGGTGGCGCCAGCTCCGCAAGATCAGCATGCAGGAGCTGCTCACCACCGCTCGGGTGAGGTCATTCCAGGCCATCCGGGAGCAGGAGGTGGCGCGCCTCATGCGGGACCTGGCCGTCTCCGCCGACGCAGGCGCCGCCGTCAACCTCAGCAGCAGGGTTGGCAACCTCGTCAACGACATCGTGATGCTGTGCTCCGTCGGCAGCCGGTGCAGGTACCGCGAGGAGTTCCTGGAAGCGCTCGAGACCGCCAAGCAGCAGCTGACGTGGATCACTGTCGCCGACCTTTTCCCGTCGTCCAAGCTCGCGCGGATGCTGGGCAACGCCCCACGCACGGCTCTCTCCAGCCGCCAGAGGATGGAGCGCATCATCGAACAGATCATTCAAGAACACAAGGACGACATGGACAGCGGTGGCGACGTCGACGCTGCCGGGAAAGAAAGCTTCGTCAACGTCCTGCTGAGGCTCCAGAAGGAAGGCGGCACGCCCATCTCGATTACCAACGAAACCATCGTTGGCCTTTTGTTTGTAAGCACCACCCTCACTTGAATCATTTGCATCCTACTTTAATTTTGTGGTGTGCACATATAAGAAGAAAGTTTCAGATGACTGATGATAAACAAGAAAACTGCTGCAGGACATATTTTCAGGGGGCAGCGAGACATCATCGACGACGTTGATTTGGATGATGGTGGAGCTCATCAGGTGGCCGAGAGTAATGGCGAAGGCACAAGCCGAGGTACGGGAGGCCCTCAAGGGGAAGTCCACCATCACCGAGGATGACACGGTCGGGCTGAGCTGCATCGACATGGTGATAAAGGAGACCCTGCGGCTGCACAGCCCCGTGCCCCTGCTGACCCACAGCTGCCGCGAGACGTGCAAGGTCATGGGCTACGACGTCTTGAAGGGCACGTCCGTGTTCGTCAACGTGTCGGCGATCTGCAGGGACCCTAGGTACTGGGAGGACGCCGAGGAGTTCAAGCCGGAGAGATTCGAAACCAACAACATAGACTTCAAAGGGAGCAACTTTGAGTTCATCCCGTTCGGCTCCGGTCGTAGGATCTGCCCGGGCATAAATCTTGGGCTGGCCAACATGAAGATCGTGTTGGCTAGCCTCCTCTACCATTTTGACTGGAAGCTGCCTGATGAGATGGCGCCCAAGGACCTCGACGTCCGGGAGGCACCTGGAATAGTCGCGTCTAAACTCACCAGCCTACACATCTGCCCTGTTACTCGTGTTGCTCCAACCAGTGCCTAAGTCTAACCTTAGGCAATGCATTCTCCGTGACAGCATGCACTTACAATATGGATCTCTAGTGCAGTATATTTACATGCAAAATAAGCTGCCATCAAAAAGGTTTATTTATGTATGCATCCTTTGTATTCTCTCAAGTGTCGTTTGCTCGGCAGATTGCCCTGCTTGTTTAGTTACTGTTGTAATAGGCTATTAGAAAAGCGTAATACACTTTGAAAAATAATTAATGTATGGAAACATTTTTTGCTGTTACTATAAAGGACTTTTATCGAGTTGGAGAAAAACTTTTCTAGAAAATGTGGCGCCGTATTTTTTTTTCAATCAAATCGATATCGAAGACGCAGACTCGTAGGCCTGCGAATGTGTCATGTATTAACACCTTCATGTAGACGGAGGCAAAATAGTATAAATAAACTCCACTAAATTTTTTTTCTACGAGAGTGCACCCACGTGTCAACGTAATTATGAGCAATCAAAACTTGTTCTCTGGTGTATGGAATTATTCACCCGTATGGCCGTATCATCACAACTGTTATAAATGTAAAATTTCTCTTATGTTATTATAATTTTATTTTCAAGAATTCTTTAAAATTTCTCTTATATTATTATATTTTTAAGAATTTAAAGAATATATTGTCAATGATTGTGGTGGCTTTCGTCTATCAGTAACACACCGATAACATATTTTTAAACCGTAAAAATCAAGAAAATTCCGTATATGCCGCTGAAAGTTCACCAGTTCTCATATATACCACTGAAAATTTATTATTTACATATATGTCACTGCTTTAATTTTTTATGTCAATATATATCATTACCATTAGTTTCAACGTTAGTTTTTTTTCTAAATACCAAAATTGCCCTCAGCTCACAAAGCTAGCTAGCTTGCTTTGCTCCTAGCCGGTCTCAGTTGCGCTAGATTGAATGAGTGATTGGTACGTGCATGTTGGCCGAAGCGAGTGTTAGTTGATCACTGAGCTTAAATTATCCTTGATTTTTAGTAAGCTTAGGGCAGTTTTGGCATTTAGAAAAAAAAACTAACATTTACTAATGTTGAAACTAACTGCAATGGCATATATGGACACAAAAAATTGAAGCCGTGGCATATATGAGAACAACAAATTTTCAGTGGTATATATAGGAACCGATGAATTTTTAGTGACATATATGGAATTTTCTTGTATTTAAAGGTGCTTCCCAATTTCACTGACTTTTCACACATTTTATTGCTAACTCTCCCTCATGTGTAAGTTTGTGTGTATCTCTCTCAGCTCTTCTTTATTCATTTTCTCGCTCTTTTTATTTATGTGTTAATTTCTACTAGTACATTTTTAAGAAACCTATTAAAGCCAGTAATCAATTGTTTTAGTCCTAATTGTCCTATAATGAATACTAGAAAAATTACACTGTAAGATTTGGAATTGGTAGTGTAAGATATGGTACGAATTTACAAGGTAAAACATATGTTAAAAAACTGAATGCTTTTCCAAGAAATTGATCTTACAGTCCCCTCATGTGGCCTTTCCTTTCTACTCTCGTACACACTGCGGCCTTTCCTTTCTACTCTCGTACACACTGCGGCCTGCACAACCCAGCGCTGCTTTCGGCATCCGGGTTGACTGGTGGAGGAGCTTGGGCTTGGCTGCGCCGTCATATCCTACGTTAATCCAGCGGTGGCAACAGCAGCTAGCTTGCTACGCTCTTCCATTGTTTAACACAGATTTCCATTGTTGCCTTGGACACGGATTTGACCCACCGTGTTGCGTACTTTGTGCACAGAAATTAAGACAAATTAACTTCAATTATTTTCTTAGTCCTTATTTATTCTTTTCTGTAAAAGATAGATTATTTATTTGTTTATTTGACGATAAAAAGTGCTAGAAATTCTAAAACGATTATAATCTCCTCGTTCCACCCTTCCATTTACGAGTCATTTTGAACTTACACACAGTAATTAAAAAAATCAACTCAAATGACTTTGTTGTTCGTAATTTTTTAGATAATACGGATATTTTATATGTGAGAGTTATGACATTTATTTTTGAAAAAGAGCAAAGGAAAGATGAAAAAATGCCTAGAATTTATAAAAAAATAACTTAGATTTTAAAAAAGGTTAAGAATGCTGAAACTCCTTATAAAAAAAGTCGAAGATAGTGTTTTGGAAAATAATTAAAAAATATAAACCAACATATACAAGAAATTGGAACTACAGAGTTGTCTTCCGAAGTCGGCTTTGCAACGTTCTGCAGTAAAAACCAAACACACTTGACGTAGGAATGCCCACATGCACAGACCGTGTGGAACAACCATCTGCGAAGAAGGCATTGCGTCATCGGGCTACAAAATTTACATGACAGTCTTCGTGGAAAGAATTAAGCATCAGACAAATCGCCAAAGAACGGAAGAACCATAAGCGGAATAATCATTCACATGTGGTGGAATATTTAGAAACAGAGAAACCGAAGAATATTCCAAGGTAGAAAAAAAACTAGACCGAAGTAACAAATTTGATCGTCGAAGACATTTATTCCCAAGTAACAGTAGCTTATCAGGAAGGAGAGAGAGAGAGATCACCTTAAAGTTAATGACTCCTCCATTTAAGTCGTCTCTTTTTTAATTTTGTAACAGGTCACTTTTAGCTTTTCACCTGTTTTATCTCCGTCTTCTAGGTTTTATTAAAATTTGGGGCATGTTAGGAGAGCTTCCGTCGAAATAGCTGGTGAAGTTTTTTCTAAACTTATGTAGTTATGTATACTAGTTCATTTTTAAATTATATAGTTATTTATTTTCAAAATCTAAAGCAATAATATAGACCCATCACCTTTTCAAAAAAAAAGTTGTCCTCGATATGTAGTCTCAATTCTAGTTTTTCCAATATTTGGATGATAGTAATTCCAAAATCAGAAATAATCAATATGAAGTTAATATCTATCAGTTTAGTACTTACATTAGTGTGAACGGAGGAAGTGTTTTATTAATTTAATTCTGAAATTTGAAATATTTCCTTTTATTAATTGAACTGTCACCTATGAGCCACCACCTTTTTTAAGAGAACAGTGGAACACCTTATCGGACATATGTCTATATATATATAAATATAAATAAATATAATTGTTATATTATATAATATATTCTCTAGACTTATAAGTTTTGCTGGCAAACATCGAGTTTTGATCAGTGATTTCCATCCCAATATCATCAACAGTTATAAAATTAATATCAAATAAAAATATTTTCATATACGAATTTAGCTATATCATATTCATAACAAAAACACATACTTTTATCTTAATTATTAATTAAAAGTAAAACATTATAAATAAATGACACGTCTTGCATTCTTTGACCGAGGAAATTAGATAATCTGAAGCTATGATCTGTTTCGAACAATCCTAGAATTGTTGTCCTAGATTATCAAACAAACATGGGGGCCCAAGAGAAGACAGGGCAGTAAGATAAACGCAGGGAAGGAACATGAGCGCCATGAGCTACCTGGGCTCGACTTGTCTCTGAAACACGTTTCGGCTCGGTGACCCAAGGCCAGGCCTGCTGGGCTAGCTTGCTACACGTGGAATATGGCTCATTGGTGATTGGTCCATGCCAATAAAAATGGAGGCCTACCATTAAATGTGAAGCCTTCGAGGTGAACTCCCTAATTTCTTTTTTGGGACCAAGCATAGGATCATCTATGGAATTTAGGAATGAAGTGATCTTATTTAATTTGGTTGATGGGAGGAGATAATTTTGTTCTCGTTTATCATATATTTTTAATTAAAATATACCTATCTGATATTTTCTTTTGTAGATTTAGTTACAATGAATACAATGGTATAATTGATTACAAATTAGATAAATTATTTAGAAGGAAAAATTACTTAGATTTTTGTAAAAAAATAAACTCATTCCAACCAATCAACGAGGTAATAAGTCATCTCATCTAAACTAAAACACCTTATCTAACAAATATTTTTTATCTCTTCATCTATGAAAAAAATATTTATTTAAGTGGCTATCACATTCTATAAATTCTGTTGTCTAGATGAAATGAACACCTAACACTACCTTAACATTGCTACCGCTGACATGGGCAAGACGGCTGCCGGCACAAAAAATTTGATAATTTGTCACTCTCAAGATGTCTATTTTGATTATGATGTCATTATTGAGACTGATATGTGAAATCATCTATATTAATGAAAATGGGTTTATATGGCAAAAAGGTGAACCACTACTTGAGAGTGGCCTCCCCAATGTCTTCCCCCTCTTCTCCGAGAAATTAAACTATTTGTCACTCTAAAGAATGACTCATGTTTAAATATCATCTACTTCGTCGCCTTCAACTATTTGCCACTCTTAATATGAGGATGCTAATTTTTTGTCACTCTACAGCCCAAATGTGCCAAATCAGCAACCATGTCAATCTCCGTTCGTCGGTCCAGATGGCACCATCCCTTAGCTGCGTGTGTTGCCCATTCTAGGTGCCGTCGGCCGCTCTAGGCGCCGGCGTCCCCTCCTCCCAGGCATCGTCGGCCACTCTAGGCGACGTCGGCCACTCCCGAGCGCTGCCGTCCCTCCACCAGGCGCCACCGGCTGCTCCAAGCGCCACCGCCCCCTTCCGAGCGCCACCGTCCCCTGCTCCCAGACGCCGTCGCCCCCTTCCTAGCGCCGCCATCCCTCCTCCCAGGCGTCGCCCCCTCCCGAGCGCCGACTGGACGCTGTTCTTCAGTACAAAGTTCTGGAAGAAGGAGTTGGTGGGGAGCAGCGCCGAGAGAAGCCCCAGCGTGAAGAACCTGGCCAGGTCCGATAGCACCGTGGACGTAGCCTGTGGGAATGCGTCCTGTCCCCCCGGGAACGGCGACGGCGGGCGCCCGTATGGCATGGCATGTAGCATCGGAGGCTCAACCGGCGGCGCAGGCAAGGGGCCGGGGATCGGCGGTCCGATTGGCCGCCACGGCACTCACCCTGTGCTACCCGACGTGAAACCACTCGCCATCGTTCATCATCCAGACCTTCGTCGAGGATCTAACCGTCTCCGAGCCGTTCGACATGGCGGCGGGGCAGAGGCACCGGGTCACCGTGTTCGACGAGCTCTCCATCACCCTCGACGTCTCCCCGTCTCTGCATGTGTTCCTCGTCCGGGGGTGCCCCTTTGTCACCGTCGCCACCGCCGACGCTGCTGGCCCCGTCGACATTTCCGTCGCCTCGGTTCACTCCTTCATCGAGGTGGTCGCCTGCGAGAGCGCCACTGACGAGGGCCGGAAGAAGGTGTTCGGCACCGACTTCACAGCGTGGGCGCACCCCGACGAGGTCGATGGTTCCATCTAGACCGACAAACGAATAGTGACATATCAAGAACGGTGACTTGGCTGCTAATTTGGCACATTTGGGCTCTAGAGTGGTAAAAAATTAGCATCCTCATGTTAAAAGTGGTAAATAGTTAAAGTGAATAGCATTTAAACATGCATCATTCTTTAGAGTGACAAATAGTTAAATTTTCTCTTTTTCCTGCTTCCTCCATCACTACTCGTCACGGGTACGGTTGTGGACTCGCCGTCGATGGCCCTCCCACGTCGCGCATCAGCCTCCTCACTTCACCAGCTTTCCCCATCTCCACCCGCCACCGCCGCCGTTGCAGACTCGTCGCCGACGGTCCTCCCACGTCGCGCACGGCGCTCAGCGCACTCGCACGGCGACGGCCCTCCCATGTCTCACACGGCTCCTCACCTCGCCGGTTTGGCAGTCTCCAGTCTCCACATGTCGTAAGCCTTGCGAGCCCTGACTGAGCCGAGCCTCTTGAATTGCTTGTTTCTCTAACTGAGCTGAGCTAAAAGCTGAGCTCAAGACAGCAAATTGGGCAATGCAATGTGTATTTATAAAAGTATATTTTTTACAAAAAAACAACGAATGATATTATCATGCAGATACGAGTACAGATACGAACGATGTGCATGCCCTTAATTAATTCTGGAACGATCAATGCCTTCGTTACAATATCTCAAGGCAATGTAAAAGAAGATATTTCCCGTGTATTGTAAACACCCTGTGGTCTGTGCAGTGCAGCCCTGTGCTGACTAAAGGAAGGTGTTTGGAGAACTGCCGTCGTCAATACCCCAGTTTCGGGATAAACGACCATGGTTGGGTGTACGCATCCAACAAAATCCCTGACATCAATAGACCAGCGCGAGACGTCGTGGATCTAACGTTATCAAGATATTGTGGCGTGCTTGACTATGGGTACCACATGTATTGACAATTGGTATGCGGATAAATGAGCAGTGGTCATCAACGGCGGCCGAAGTGTCGTCTTAATTGTTACCTGCTCTGTTTCATATTATCAATAGTTTGATGATATTATAATTATTGATATTTTTTTATAAAATTGGCTAAATTGGTTAAAGTTAGAGAAATGTTCTTTCCCATCTAGTATGTGAAAAACATTTTAGTATTTTACTGTAGACATCTATATGTACACGGTTTGCAAAATATAACTTGAACCATTCATTTCTTTTATTATTTGGGTCCATATATGGTACCCATTACCTCATAAGAAGGTAATAGTTGAAACTAATCTGGACCGTTGATTAAGTGTATTTAAAATAATTAATTAAAAAAGAAAATGGGCTAACCGGTTTGATTATGAAAAGTAATCTACATGCATGTCGCCCGCACGGAAAGTTTATTGATTATTTCTTTTTTCTAGTGCATGCAACAATTAATCTGCTAGCATACAAAGAAATGAATTAATTGTTAATATATGTGGGCTCACACATATTAAAGAAATGTTATATGACCTATTATCTCTAGAAGGTAATAGGTCATCGATATCAAATTTGAGCCGTTGAATCGTACAGATTAAACGTTCTATAAAATTTAGGGGCACAATAAAATTCTCCTATTATTTATGCAGAAGATAATAAGATCATAAAAACGTCAAACAACTTTTTCACACGAATCTACGAGTATGACTTTCACGCGTTTGAATCTACGTAATTAAAAGATAGAGTGAATATACCTTGGACATCTTTTTCACTAAAGTTTAATCTTGGACCGTTTAGTTTATAATTTTAATTTGGACTCTTTATTACCTTTTTGTTTTACTTTGGACCCTTTTTAATTAATTTCATCTATTTATCAAATTCAAACTCAACTTGTATTACGATTGTTTATAACTTGATCACGCTACTCATACGTCTACTATCGACTTAATTAACGTCATCTACTACCCAACATAACAATACTATTGAGAAAAATATGGTTCAATGGGAGAAAAAAAGATAAGTGAAAATACACGTTAAAGTGGTTCAAGGTGAAACTTTAGTAAAAAGAGGGATTAAAGTGAAATTCACTGTAAAAGATATATAATAGATGTTTAGTGTTTTGAAAGTTTGAACAGAAACATGTAAAGACAATACTTTCTTCCGAACGGCTGGAGTGATGGACTGATAGTTTCAGCCCTTTTAAGTGATTCGCACGGAGACCGGTTTTCAAACAAATCTCAGTGAACGGCCACTGTCAAAGAGATCGTCGGCGGCTGGGATTTGGGAATTTAACACTGTCATGAGAAGAACCGCGCGTGTGTTCGCCTTCGACATCAGTAGCATCAAGCACCACGCCCATTCAGATTTCAGCAGTTCACTCTGAAATTTTTCGTTGGCCAAGCACGAGAAGATAGGTCGCGCGTGTGTGTGCATTTCCAACAACAAACGAGAAAAATTGGTTCACTTGAGAGGCCCGGCAGCTTTCATACGCTCCGTCCGTGCCATCGTTTTCCAGTCCAACCTTCATCTGTCGTCTTCTCTTTTTTTCCCTCTCCCCCGTTCCATACGAGAGTGATTTTACGGTCCTTTAAGAAATATCAAAAGATAGCAACAATTTTAACGTTAATTTGTGGTATCTTTTTGTATCTAAGACATTTACAAGTGTCAAAATTTACACTAAAATTATGATACCTACTCAAAGACAGTAAAATTTCTCTTCATATAAAGATAATTAACATGCGGGTTGCACCGTTGCACACACAGAACTGAATACACCATAGGTTTTTTAACGGTTTAAAAAGGGGGAGGGTTTCAACTCTTTTATTGTTGTCGTTGTTGTTATACATAGGAGCACAAGTTCAAATTGAACTACTGTCCAAGATTATAAAAAAAGAGAAGGTTCCAAGTGTGGAAATGTGCAGTGCTCAGAAAATGCCATCAAATTTCTTTAAACTAATGCTTCCTTGTCAATTTACAGCTACCAGTGGATTAAAACTAAAATGTGGAAATTTAGTTATTCCAATCAAATTAAACAATGAAAGCATCCTAAAAATGATTCCCTTGTTTTCTTGTATTATGCTCTATCGTTAGAGTTTAAAATACTTATACTATCTTAGACATATTACTTGTTACTTCACTGAACTGCTTCTAAACCTACGCTTACTCACCCAAAGAAAAAATAATATGTTCTCATTACCTATCTTGTTGATTTATATATTTAAGCCTAACACATCCTATTAAAATAGGGATGAGTATAATAAAGCGGAAGTTGAATGATCTGTCTGCTACTTGACTACTTGTCATTGTATGTAACAACGAGCATGGCCCACTTTGCATCTTCACATGGAGTAGCTTTCTCCAACAACAGGCAGAGGCAACTAGGTCAACCTTCGAACGAGGAGTGATGAATCTGTTGTAATCAGGAAATTGTGGCCGGCTGCTAGCTTGATCATTAGACATTCGCCGCACATGTATTGACTAACTCATTATATATTGGCCTGTTGGTGTGTAGTGGCCATCGACCGGCGTTTACAGGGCAAATCCGGTCAAAAAAACTTGAGAGAATTTTAATTTTGAAATATTCAATTTTTTTGAAAATTTTCCTATCTAGGTTCTTGGAACATACAATTGGAGCTTGAAAAATTCCTATAGATTGTTTTCATCCAATCTATTTCATAGAAAACTAGCACATGAGCTTAATATTTCTTAATTTATTTTTTCTTAGGGTTCCTTTGAAACACATGAATTTTACATGATTTTCACAGAAATTAAACTAAATCCTAGAAAATTCCTTTGAAAATTCTCCATTTCAAAGAGCCCTTAATCTATTTCATAGGATTAGTGAAATTTTTTAAGATTCATTGCATTGTATGGGCCTTTGACTAGTGGTCAGGGAAATCTGTGGAGAGAGCTGTCATATTTTTGTTATTCCGTATCGCATGTTTTGAAAACAGCCTAGAAAAACAGTTTAGAGGGATGCATCGTCTCTGTTGCTACCTCTCGCTAAGGGCACAAATAATGGTCTAGACGGCTACCATTTATATAAATTTTAAATGCCATATTTAAATATTTCATAGATAACTCATATAATAAGTTGCCTATTTAATAAATTTAAATAATTAATAATTTGATTCTATAGCGATAAAATGCAATCTATTAGAACATCTGTTCGTTAATGGACATCATTCTTCTCTCTGTTCTTAGTCCTTCGTGTCATAAAAGAATAAAAAAACTTACGCGGCATCTTCTTCCGCAGTTCCGCACACCGGCATCATCGTTCATGCTCTAATTTCCAGTCCACTCTCAGTTGATTGACAACATTAACCGGCCGGTGTCCGAAACGTTCTTAAGTCAAAACTCACGTTGTTAGACTAGCATCATCGTGCTTTTGTAATAGCGTCGAGTTTTCAGTATTTGTAAAAGATAGTGGTAAAAGTCCATATAACTCACAGTGAAGACATGTTTAGTACAGCTTCAACTCCGAGATTCACGTTAGATTTAAAGTTTATATGATATAATAAAATAATTTAAACTTTTATTTTTAGTTTAAAATAAAAATTAAATTACTCAATTAAATACTCTCAATCCATCCGTATCCATATATCCAGATTCAAGATTTCTTGAAGCTAGGTTTGGTCAGCTTAAAAAAATTTTAAATCTAAAGCTGTACTACGGAGCCTAAGTACTAGTGTTAATAATCATAGACATCAATATTTAAACACTGATAGGTATAGTTATATACACACGACTACACTACATCTCCGAGAGTTTGTTTTAGGTTAATTTTGGGATGAAATCTAAAATTTGTTGCGAGCGTTTGTTAAAAATGATGCAGGCACACAATTGAAATGTTGAGCGGAGTGGAACCGCTGAGAAATTGATTCCGATCATACGATCCAGCCGTAGCCACAAGTCCATAATCCAAAACGCCAAGGTTACAACAATCGTTTGTAATTTTCTTTTCAATGGGAAGAGAAACGCAGGTCACCATCGTTGCGTACGTGGCGGTGCGAATGGATACATTTCAGCTTCAGCGCAGAGAAAAGAATGGTTTGACCACGATTGGTGAGCCCAACTCAGCGGGGTATATATACGCGGTGAATGGTCGAAAGGGCAGAGCAGCCGGGGAACTGAACTAGTAGGGAGCTATCTCTCGTTCGATCGCGGCTGGAATCCTCTTGAGGTGTGCCGTGTGCCACGCTTTTTTTTGCTTCCCCTGCCTCTCCTCCGTTCGGCTCGGCCCCTGCAAGCTGCTTCTACGGTGGATTTCTTTATCTGGTCCCTTGGTTTACCTGTTTTTTTTTTCCGTATGAATCTCACCGATTTTTGCCATTCTGATCTGGACCCTAAGAGCTAAAGAGCCAACAAGGTTGGTTATTAAGTAGTCGGTGAAAATAATAGCCAATATTACTGTCTATCCTAGAAATCCATCTTTCGTTGCGCTGCAGTTTTCCTAAACGAAGTACTGTACTCATACAAGTCATTCTAGTAGATTTGTCATAAAGATTAAGAAATTCATTCAAATAACTTTATGAATTCTTATTTATCCTATTTTGAAAAAGGTGAGTTGTTTATTTATAAAAGTGATATAATTTCTTTGACAACTATAAACGTGTAAGAACAGATTACAAAAACTAACAAGTTTTAAAACAACTTATATTAAAAAATATAAGTAATAAGAAGAGTAAAATGATTTATACAACAATGAGATGGAGCGTACGCAAACCAGAAACAAAAAGAGGAAAGGACACGGAAGGATCATCGCTGCCAGCCTGCCAGGCGTCAAGGCGTGTAATCTTTTTTGTTTTTCTGGCTGTGACCCATTTATTAGCGCTAAAAATGGAATCAAGCGTTCGATTTGCCGAGGCTGGCCTGTCTTTCCTGTCCAGGCAACGTTGCTTTCACAGAGTACAACAACTACTAGTCTACTACTCATCCCCAGCAAGCCAACCATCCGGTTCAACTTCCCAGACAAAAATTGCAGAGCCTAGTGTGTAGACCCTACTGTGTACTACTCCGTAGTACTAGTAGTGATGCTAGCCTACGGTCAAAAAGGCTAGTACATGGATGCCCAAAAATCTTCATCTCATTTCCATTATTTTACCTTGTACTCCGTACTCAGCAGTCAGCAAACCTCCTCTCCCCTAGCGATCCGCAATCGGATTTTTTTTAGAAAAATCAAAATCGAAATAGTTTCTTTCGTTTTTAAGTGAAATATATGATTACCATTTTTAAAATATTATTTGACAAGTTAGATAAAATTAAAATTATATTATATATAAAGATCAACGCAGTAATTTTTCCCAATTCCTGTAGTAAAGTCGATTTGTAAAAGTCATGTGAAACACTTAAGTTTAAAAGGAAGCACACAATTTTTCTTACGTTGATCCGATAACGCGCATTATAAAGATAGATCTTCTGGCCGTTAGAGTGAATGTAGATGTTCCTTCGATATTCTTAGTTTTCTCAGCTCTCGTAAACTGAACGGTGCATGTAATGTCCTACCAGCTGTTTAATTTGGTGGGCCGTCAGAGTGAATCATGCTGCAAAGTTCCCCCTGCGTCGGCGGACAATTCTCCCGAGTTTCACCGCGTGGGATTGTGTCAAAGCAATCGACCGGAGAGCCACCTCATGGGATCATTGCAGGTAATTAGTCTCCTAATTGGGTCACACTCTGACTGACCATATCGATCAATATATTTTGCTCATTCTAATTGTTTATATATACATACACATGAGTTGTTTTAAATTTGTACATTATCAATAAATTAAAAGGCTTTATTATCTCTTATTTATTCTGCATTAAAAAGATAATTCATTTATTCGTTGCCCCTCATTTATTAAGCATGAAAAGTAATTTGTTAACACAAGAGCAAATATGTAGAAAAAAATCTAAAATGATTTATATTTAAAAATGAAACAAGAATTATAGAATGAATTATATAATCTATAATTTGCTCTCTGGTTCACGTTATTCTCTCTATATAATATTGCAGGACGGATTGGCCTGCCACTTCTTGCGACATCTGCAACAGCAGCTTCAGCGGCTGCAGGAGTAGAGAAGAAGCTAGAAACACTTGGGAATGCTGCGAGGCTGCAAGGCACGGTACGAGTCCCCAGGCAGCAGGCACGGAGGCTGCTGGTTTATTGCTAATAATCATCAATCCGCCCCAAAATTAAAAACTAAACAACTTAAGTTACATGTATGGAAATTTGATTTAAATTTGGATATATCTTTATTTTATTCACATTATATTCTGGTTTTAGCACACCCCTGAGTTTTAGTTTTATGCTTTCAAAAAAAGGACGCTCAACCATATTTGAAACAAAAAAATTTAACATTCCTACGAATTTCGACCAGATTTTGTTAAAATCAATTCAAATTTCAAACTTTCATTTTCAAACACAAGTTGAAAAGGCAATTTTTTTAGTGATTTGGGTATTTTTGCACTATTTTAAATTTCTTCAAATACGAATAGAATTTGTTAAAAAAAATCAAATTTAATGTGAAAATACCGTTTTGCATAGCCTTGGTTGATTTGATTATAGCGATCGATGGAGCGCAGCACAGGAAGGAGCTCGAGGCAAGCATAAGGAAGCAACTCCAGGGAGTTGAATTATCACCGTCTCCATACGACACGGCATGGGTGGCCATGGTGCCACTCCGGGGTTCGTCTCAGACTCCATGCTTCCCTCAGTGCGTCGACTGGATATTGCAGAACCAACAGGACGACGGATCTTGGAGCATAGACGGGCTCAGTTCGGCTGCTGCCAACAAAGATGCTCTATCGTCTACACTCGCTTGTGTTCTTGCGCTCCAGAGGTGGAATGTTGGCAAGGAGCACATCAGGAGAGGTACAGACCAATCTGCATACTGCATACACCCTCCAGTCCAATGTTGCTTTCATCTTTTCTCTGTTCTTCAACGTCTTAATCCTACCACGGAAATGATGATGCCCTGCAGGACTCAATTTCATCGGAAGGAATTTCTCAGTAGCCATGGATGAGCAGATTGATGCTCCTGTAGGTTTCGGCACCACTTTCTCTGCTATGCTGAGCCTTGCCAATGGGTCCGGCTTGGAATTGCCTGTCAGACAAACAGATGTAGATCGCCTTACTCACCTCCGGGAGATGGAAATGGAAAGGTTTGTTCATGTCACGATGCTAGAGTGGATATTTACGTTGTATTGGAACAAGTCTACTTTTGGTCAATTTTCGTGCATCAACTTTAAAACTAATTAATTTATCTTATATCTCTGAGCTACACACTGATCATCCTGAGTGCTTTGGCTTAATTTAGGGAGGCCGGGAACCATTCTCGTGGAAGAAAGGCATACATGGCCTACGTGTCAGAAGGACTTGGAAACATGCTGGAATGGGATGAAATCATGCAGTTCCAGAGGAAGAACGGTTCATTGTTCAACTGCCCTTCCTCAACTGCTGCCGCGTTAGTCAACAACCACGATGACAAAGCCCTCCGGTACTTACATTTGCTCGTCAGTGAATTTGACGGCGTAGGTGAGTCTGCATAACCTCCATTATCAGCAACTCGCTAACGTGTACACCGTTATTAAACACTCCTTCCTAATACCTTAATGCTTTTGCAGTGCCAACTCTGTATCCACTGAACATGTATTGTCAGCTGTCGATGGTGGATGCGCTTGAAAAGATGGGAATATCTCAGTATTTCGTCAGTGAGATCAAGAGCATCCTAGACACGGCATACAGGTAAGGACTTTGGATAACTATTTCCGTTTTTTTTTTCGTAGCTCAGAGCTTGATGAGCCGGTTTGCAGCTCCTGGTTGCAGAGAGACGAGGAAATCATGTCGGACATAACAACGTGTGCAATGGCATTTCGCCTTCTACGAATGAATGGTTACGATGTTTCCTCAGGTGTGTTGGAAGCCTGGAATTGGGTCTTCCTTCTTCTTGATCTCATCCATCCTTGTTCTTGGTCTAACGTGCTGGGTAAAAATATGTTGCAGCTGAGTTATCCCATGTTGCTGAAGCTTCTGGTTTCCGTGATTCGCTCCAAGGATATTTAAATGATACGAAATCTATACTGGAATTACACAAGGCATCGAAGCACAGTTTATCAGAAGACGAGTTGATCTTGGATAACATAGGCTCTTGGTCAGGCAGCTTACTGAAGGAAGCACTTCTCTCTAACGGGGTGCAAAGAAATCCAACCAGTGAAGAGGTTCTCGCCGGAAGTTTTGAAATCCCCATTTCGCTTCGCAGTTCAGTTTGTGATGAAATTTATGCTTCTGTGTTTTCAGATAGATTATGCTCTGAAGTTCCCCTTCTACTGCACACTGGATCGTCTAGACCATAAGAAGAATATTCGTAATTTCGATACAAAGGGCTCGAGGATGCTAAAGACAGAGTTCAAGTAAGATTTTCACTGAAAATATGCAAAAATCTCAGTAAAATTCATTACGATACCAATTCCATTATGCTGCTCACTCAGGCCTCCCCACGCGAACCAAGATTTTCTAGCTTTGGCTGCTGATGATTTCTGTCTCTCTCAATCTAAGTACCAGGATGAACTTAATTATCTTGACGGGTAGGTAATCCGGGCCGTCGTCATGTTAAGCTCCCTTGTGGTTTTACTAACTTGGAAAAATTGCCAATCTTGTTTTTTCACTCAACAGCTGGGTGAAAGAAAACAGGCTCGATCAGCTGCAATTCGCACGCCAGAAGATAACATATTGCTATCTCTCTGCGGCTGCTACGGTATTCCAACCTGAATGGTCCGACGCTCGCATCTCATGGGCAAAAACTGCTTGGTTGACGGCTGTTGTTGACGATCTCTTCGATGTTGGAGGATCAAGAGACGAAGTAAAAAACCTCATGGAATTAGTGGAGAAGTACAGCCCCCCCATTCCATCGACTCATTGCATCTTGGCAATGCTTAATTATGTGCTAGGTAGCTGAGCTAATCCATCTTCTCTGCTCCTGCTGTGCAAATGGTTGCCATAGGTGGGACGAGCATCAGCAAGTTGGGTTCTACTCTGAAGATGTGAAGATAGTATTCCTAGCTGTCTACAAAACGGTGAACGACATCGGCGCAAAGGCTTCTGCCTTACAAGGCCACGATGTGACGGAATACCTAATAGGATCAGTGAGTCTCCATATGCGATTGTTGCATGGCTGGCTGATCACTTGGTTGCATATGCGTAGTGCTACTTAGCGTTGACGAACTGAAACTCGTGTGCAGTGGCGACACATACTGAGGAGTATGATGGCTGAGATAGAATGGCAGTGGAGCCAATACATGCCAACGTTTGAAGAGTACATGGAAAGTGGCGCTGTCTCGCTCGGACAGGGCGCTACAGCGATGGCGGCATTGTTTTTGATCGGGCAAAAGCTCCCGGTGGATGTAGTCAAACATCAAGAATACGAGGAGCTATTTAGGCTGATGGGCACCTGCGGCCGTCTCCTGAATGACATTCGAGGCATTGAGGTAAAGCAAACTTCACCCATTTTGTGTTTCTGACATGTGTGCCCACTAAAGCTAGAGCAAAATGATAGCTTTGATAAAATAGTTACAGTTTTTTGTGGATAAAATTCACTTTAACTATTGCTGTTATCTGTTAAAGAAGTAGTAATTAGCCATAGCTGCCGTTCAGTTAGAGCTTGCGAGTGAATGATTTTGACGAAGCATTGCTCGATTGCTGCAGAGGGAGGAGATGGACGGGAAAATGACAAACGGCGTTTCACTACTTGCTCTTCACAGTGGCGGTTCCATGTCCGTGCACGAAGCTAAAAAGGAAGTGCAGAAGATCATAGACACTTCTCGGAGAAAGCTGTTGACGTTGGTGCTCAGTGAACAGGGCATTGTTCCTAGGCCATGCAAGCAGCTGTTCTGGAAGCTGTGCAAGATTTTTCACTTGTTCTACTATCAGACTGACGGATTCAGCTCGCCTAAAGAAATGGTCAGCGCAGTGAATGCAGTCATCAGGGAGCCACTCGAACTCAGAGTATAGGAACCATCTCCGTCTATGTTGTCGCGGTAGCAATTAAGCACTAGCTCCCTGTCAGCAACAAGTTTTAGACAGATTATCAGCTCTAATAACTAGTATAAAGAGTTTTCTACTGCAAGGGTGTTGTATATATATCCTGGTTCAGCGTGTAACCAGTGGCTGTCTTTATTATAAAAGTTTCTTGCCCTCGTGTTGGAAGGTTACGGTATTCCTTCTCTCGTCTCCGTGCCCACTCCTTTCCCCGCTTACGCCACACCACACCCTCCGCTCCCTTCTCCCTTCCTTGCGCCGTCATGAACTTATGCCCTCTCTACTCTGGTTGTTATGAAAATCATTTTTACGAGAGCTATGTTACGGTATAATATTTATCTCCTAAGAACAATATTTTAAATAAATCTAGACTATTAATTTTAGTTATGATTAAAAATACTTAGTGATCGAGAGATAACTATAAAATCAGTGCAGAAAATTAGAAAGTTAGCGATGAAAATTAGAAAATTTGCGCAAAAAAATCAAGAGTGACCTAAGAGATAATAGATCAATATCTTTAATCTTAGTCACTAGATCAAAATAAATGAATAGTTTATAATATTATAATATTTCTAGGGTACATAGAACGTGCCAGTTACAAACTTTCAAATCGTACATTTCACAGGTGGTTAGATCAGTCTCTATCAACCTTAGGTCATGGAAATGCAAGCGGAAAAAAGGCGTATGTGGAAAAGTATTTTCCCATTCAGACAACATATCCGCATATAAAAATGCATACCACATGGGGACGGCTAAGAACACCTGTAAAATTACTTTTTTACATGCGGTTAGCTAATAGGACTAGCTGTGAAAATTATTTTTACAGGCATCCGTATTGAGACGACTGGGAGAGTTTTCATGCCCAAATTTGAAATTTTATTTTTTCATGCCAAATTTGAATATTGAATTTGCTTGATTAATTTATGCCAAAAATTGGTGCCACTTCACTAGCCCTAAGCTCCGACAATCGGTAAGATTCCTCCTAAAAGGGTATAGGATGCTAAGCTATGTGCCTCGAGCTCTAGCCTAGGACCTCGTACTATGCCTTTTACGGGAGATGGGCCTCGAGCTCGTGTGGCCCATGTGACACTATGGGTGCCAAGCTCGGGGATTAATACTGTCAGCTGACAGAAAAAATACTTAGGGGAATCATTAGGGTTAGGATTAGCTAGGTTCAATCTTAGGTATGAAACATGATCTTGATCCATAGGGTCAGTACGGGAATAGAATAAGTACCTTCGGGTTTGCTCGATGACGAGGACGCCATGGGTTCGGGTGCGGTGAGGGAGTCGGTCCGGTGAGGTTGAGAGAGTCTTCCCGCCGCTTCAGCGTAAACAATCTGATCGGATTGCGTTAGGGTTTGTGGGATGGAGTACGGGCACGACAAACAACCCGTTCGCGTGCCCCGGCCTCCTTTTATATGGCGCTGCGCGACGGAGGCCCTTCAACCATAATCGGTTGGGCGCCCCCGATCAGGGCGCGAGATAGGTAGGGAGGAGAGGGACTCGGTCCCCCTCTCCTCCCGGGACTCGGTCCCCCTCTCCTCCCGGGAAATCTTAACTAACATTCTCTCCCTAGATCTCAATCTTAATTCTTAAAACTTAACTGAGTACCTATTGCATTACAAATCAATGCATAGAGTATGTTGCGTCATAACAGTCAGTTACGCACTACAGGACTTAAACAACTGTAATGTACCTTTCCATTCTGAAACATATTCTTAACTTATTTTGGATCCTTAATATCCATAGATCATAGACTTTCTCTTAAACCCATGCCGGCTAAGTGTTCTCTGAACACATTGGGTGGTAAGCTTTTAGTGAGTGGATCCGCAAGCATTCGCTTGATGCTTATATGCTCAAAACTAATAGTTTGATCTTAGATTTTCTCCTTAACAACATAGTACTTAATGTTGATGTGTTTGGCATCACCACTCTTCTTGTTGTTATGGGAGTATAATACTGCTGGCTCATTATCGCAGTATAACTTAAGTGGTCTTTTAATACTGTCGACCACTCTAAGATCGGGTACAAATTTCTTAAACCATAATGCCTGTTCGGTGGCCTCATAACATGCTACAAACTCGGCATACATCGTTGAAGATGCAGTGACGATCTGTTTGGAGCTTTTCCATGATATAGCTCCATTTGCGAGTGTGAAGATGTAACCTGACGTGGACTTCTTAATATCTACACATTCTGTAAAATCTAAATCTGAATAACCTAATATTTTAAGGGTATCTGATCTTTCATACGTTAGCATGAGACCTTTTATGCCTTGTATATATCGCAAGACTTTCTTAACTCATTTTCAGTGATTTATGCCTAGATTTTTCTGATATCTGCCAAGCATCCCGGTAGCAAACGTTAAGTCAGGGCGAGTGCAAACTTAAGCATACATCAAGCTTCCGACAACAGAAGCATATAGAACCGATTTCATTTGATCGATCTCATATTGGTTTCTGGGATATTAAAATTTTCCAAACTTATCACCCTTGACTATTGGAGCAGGCGTAGGTTTACACACATGCATACTATATTTTCTTAGAACCTTTTCTAAGTATGTCTTCTGCGATAATCCTAATACCCTTTATTTCTATCTCGGTGAATCTCAATTCCCAATACATAGGAAGTTACATCAAGATCTTTCATATCAAAATGTGAGGATAATAAGCTCTTAGTTTCTAATAGTAGACTGACATTGCTACTTGCAAGCAAGATGTCATCCACATACAAAATGAGGAAAACAAATTTTTCATTCTTAAACTCAGTATAAATGCAGTTGTCATCTTTATTTTCCTTAAACCCAAATTTTCTTATGGTTTCATCAAATTTGAGGTACTATTGCTTGGAGGTATGTTTTAATCCATAAATAGATTTAGTTAAATGGCATCTCAAATTTTCTTTCCCTTCTATGACAAAACTATTGGGTTGTGCCATATAGACATTCTCGTATAAATCCCCATTGAGAAATGTCGTCTTTACATCCATCTGATACAATTCTAAGTCAGAATGCGCTACTAATGTCATAATGATTCTAAATGAATCCTTAGATGAAACATGTGAAAATGTTTCATTATAATTTATTCCTTCTCTTTGAGTAAAGCCTTTCGCCACAAATCTTGTCTTAAATCTTTTCATATTCCCTTGGGAGTCATGTTTAATTTTGTAGACCCATTTATAGCCCACTATTTTGGCTCTCTTTGGAATTTCTTCTAATTTCCAAACTTTATTAGTACTCATATGCCTTATCTCATCTTCCATAGCCTCAAGCCATTTAGATGAGTGAGGACTTCTCAGGGCTTCTTCAAAAGCGGCGGGATCGCCCTCCATTTGAATTTCTTCACACATATAAACCTCATAATCGTAAAGAATAGCCGACCTTCTCACTCTTTGTAATCTTCTGATGTTCTCTTGGTTTGGCACATTATTTTCTAAGTGCAGGGGCTATTCTTCTTCTTCATCATTAACAACATTTGGAACTTCAGGTTCCTGAATAACAGGAGCCTCATGAACATTAGGTGTTGCTGATGAAGATCCAACCACAGGTGCTGGATAATTTGGTTCTACCACAAGCACATGAAAAATTAACTCTTGAATCATAGGAGTGGGTACGTAGACCCGCTTCTCTTCAAGGCTAATCTCTCGAAGCACCGTGCTCCCCTTGATCATCGCGTCTTCTAAAAAGACCACGTGTCTCGTTTCTATAAACTTAGTATGTCGGTCAGAACAATAGAAACAGAAACCCTTAGATTTATCTGGATAGCCAATAAAATAGCAACTTACTGTCTTAGAGTCTAATTTACCAATATTTTGGTTAAACACCTTAGCCTCAGCAGGACAGCCCCATACACGTAGATAATTAAGTGAAGGCTTTCGTCCAGTCGATAATTCATACGGTGTTTTAGGCACCGACTTAGGCCCCGTTTGGTTACAGGGACTAAACTTTAGTCCCTGTCACATCGAATATTTAGATACTATTTTAGAGTATTAAATGTAGACTATTTACAAAACCCATTCATAATCGGTGGATTATTCGCGAGACGAATCTAATGAGCCTAATTACGCCATGATTTGACAATGTGATGCTACAGTAAACATTTGCTAATCATGGAATTAATTAGGCTTAATAGATTCGTCTCACGAATAATCCTCCGATTCTGTAATTATTTTTATAATTAGTTCACATTTAGTCCTTCAAATTGATGTCCAAGCATCCGATGTGACATGGACTAAACTTTAGTCCATGGAACCAAACGCTCCCTTACTAGGGACCCGATTAAGAATATGAATGTCGGTTTTTAACGCTTTCATTCACAAATTAATCAGCAGAGTGGAATAATTTAGCATGCTTCTTACCATATCCATTAAGGTGTGATTGCGCCTTTCTGCCACTCCGTTTTGCTGAGGTTCGCCCGGTGTAGAATATTGGGCAACTATGCTATTTTCCTGGAGAAACCTTGCAAAAGGTCCGAGAGTTTGGCCATAAGGGGTATGACGACCGTAGTACTCCCCCACAATCGGATCTTATTATTTTAATCTTTAGATTATGCTGATTCTCTACTTAAGCCTTAAATATCTTAAATTTATTCAGAGCTTCTGGTCACTCTTTAATCGGATAAATATAGCCATAGCGCGAATAATCGTCTGTAAATGTTATGAATGAGTCATAACCATCTACAGATATCACAGGAAACGGACCGTAAATATCCGTGTGAATTATTTCTAAAATTCCTGCGCTTCGCTTTGCATCTTTTTTAATTTGCTTGACGTATTTGCCTTTAATGCAATCGATACATTGCTCAAAATCTGAAAATTCTAATGGCGGAAGAATTGATTCCTTAAGTAGACGTTCAATCCTCCCCCTCGAAACGTGGCCTAAACGATAGTGCCATAATTTCAAAGATACGTCATTAATTCTTTTGCGCTTATTCTTATTCATATACGAGGAGACATTCTCAGTACTTACAACATTCACAGTCTCATTCAAAGAAAGCAAATAAAGCTTGTCATGCTGAAGAGCAAGACCAATGATATTATTATCAAATATAATCGAACATTATTTGTTGCCAAAATGGCAATCAAATCCATTATTATCTAAACAAGAGACTGAAATCAAATTTCTTCTCATGGAAGGCACAAAAAGGACATCATGCAGATAGATTACAAAACCATTGTTTATTTCTAATGGGAGCTCTCCAATGGCTTCAACTTCTGCTTCGATGCTGTTTGCGACTCTAATTATTCTTTCTCTTCTTGCTAATGTTCTCGTCGTAGCGAATCCCTGTAAAGAATTTGCAACATGAACAGTTGCACCTGAGTCAATCCACCAGGTAGAACTTGAATATTCTAAATACAGAGATTCATCTATGAATGTAATTTCATCCTTACCATGCTTATTCATCCACTTGAGAAACTTTACACAATCTTTTATGTGGTGTCTCTCCTTCTTGCAATGCCTGTAAACGTCCTTCGGGACGTCGTGTTCCTTCATAGGAGCCTTACCATATGGCTTGGAAGAGGAGGTCTTAGAATCATTGAAATAATTCTTATAATGATTCTTAGATTTAGAAGAATAATTAGAATAATTCTTCTTATTATTACTTTGTTTCACATGGTTAACTGAGTCACCACGTGCTTCCTTAATCCTCTCCTCCTCTTGCACACATGAGGACATCAGTTTCTTAATGCTCCAACGCTCAGGCTGTGAGTTGTAGTTGATGACAAAATCCTAAAAATCCTTAGGTAGTGACATCATGATCAAATGAACAACAAAATCATCCTTGAGCCCCATGTCCATTGGCTTGAGCTTGGAGGCCATGTTGCTCATTCTCAAGATGTGCTCTCTTACTCCACCGCCATTGTACTTTTTCGTCACAAGCTTCTTAATAAGAGTGCTTGCGTACGCCTTTGAAGAGCCAGTAAACTAACTCTCCACATTCATAAGGTATTTCTTAGCGGTCTCACAGGGTGTGATTGCTCCCCTTATAGCCTCCATGATGGAGCTTTTAATGACCATGATAAACTTACGGTTTGACTGATCCCACTTAGTACGATCGATGTCGTACTTTATTCTTATCTCAGCGAAGTCCCGTGACCTAGTAGCGAAAGCCTCCTGACTCTCACCATCATGGATCACGGGCTCCGTAGGCTCAACGGGAAGGTTATGCGTAAGTGCAAGATCAAGGTCCCACGGCGCAAGAGCTATCTCAATGTTCTCTCGCCAAGAACCATAGTTCTCTCAATTCAGGGGCTCAATGGATGAGAGCTGACTAAGCGTGTTGCCTGATAAATAACCATCAACAAAAAGAGAGATTAATTCAGCAGACAAAATAGTACATGAATTAATTCAACGTTGGTCAAATTTGTACATGTAACATACTCAAAGGGAAAATTAATTTTAGATCACCGTTGGATAGAAATAGAATTAACTTAACTTAATCATAACAATTTTATCAACAACGCTGGTCAGTAGATAAAATTATTACATCAACAAAATTATTTATTCTCCTAATCAAATTTTTCCGTTGGTTCCAATTTAATTAGTAAAATAAATAATGCTAAATAGAAGTGGATGAAAAAAATATCTAAATCAGTGTAAAACACAGTGGAAGTCTAAAAGAAAATTCTAAGATTAATAAAATAGTGGCAAAATTTCTGCACTTCATATTAGTCATAATTCTTAATAACTCATTTTTTCCAATTAAATCTTCTCTTTGGATCAAATTTAATCAGAAAATTCAGAAAATTGCCACTAAGTCATAACTAATTTTATTAAAATTTTACCCACAGCTAAACTTAATTATTTCTTAATTTTGAGCCAAATTCTAATCTTCAGAAAACAAAAAAATAGAAAATAATTCGAAAATGCAGAAAAAAGAAAAGGAAAAATTGGCCCATTCACTGAAAACGGCCCGGCCTAGGCTGCTCTGCGCCGTGCATGCCACAACCTAGGCCTAGGCCGGGAATGTGCCCCCCTGCCTAGGCCTGGTTTGATTCGAGCGGCG
>KE372911.1:135204-167105 GCA_000418225.1 Zizania latifolia
TCCGATGGCATTGTCTTGGAAAACATCACCCCGCATTCCCAGTCACTCAGGAATCACAATCAACAGACACAGTAGTCAGTAGTCCTAGCTGACTAGCACTGTACCAGTTGCCAGGACAGTGGAAAATGAAGGGACGGGGGCTGGCGGCCACAGAAATTTTTACAATTTAATCTTTTTTTTTTAATTTATTTCATAAATACATCTCTAAAAATAGAGTTATTCTCTCCGTTTTATAGATTTTTGGGGCCGATTAATCTCAAATTTATGTTAAAATTTAGCATAATTGATTCTTTTTTATATTACAGGAGAGAAATAGATAAAACCTTAGTTCTTTTGATAGAGATTTTTGGGCCGATTAATCTCGAATTTATTTTAAAATTTAGCAGAATTGATTCTTCTTATATATTACAAGAGAGAATTAGATAAAACCTTACTTCGTTTGATAGATATTTTTGGGGCCGATTAATCTCGAATTTATGTTAAAATTTAGCATAATTGATTTTTTATATTACACGAGAGAACTAGATAAAACCTTGCTTCTCACGAGAATCAGGCTAATAAAAATTAATATACTCATAAAAGTTAAGGAAAATATTTCTACATGACTAAAGTATAGTAACACAACATATAATATAAGTAATATAATTTATAGTTCATATTATTTGTTTATTTTTGTTTATATAGTTTCAGATCACATAACGCAAGCTATCACATATATAATGTAACCCAAAGACAAAAAATAATTATCATTTCGTAGCATTATCATCTTTAAGAAGAATTAGAATCTAGTCATCTAGACAAATAATTTTACAGCTGAATTTGATTTACCACAGAATTATTTCTAAGAAGAATTAACAGAATCAAAATCTATAGCCATACCAAATGAGCCCTAATAAGGTACGGTTAGAGGAGCGTGGGTATGTGGTTGAGGGTAAAATTAGTTAAAAAATAAACAAGGGGTGGATTGTAAGAGAAGTAATACTTAGAAGTTCTTATATTTTAAGATAAATTTTAATCGCTATAAATTATTAAGTTTTGTAAAAGAGGGAGTACATGAGTTGTTGGTGAATTGTCTGGCTATATATAGGCACAACCTAAAAATCTATACATGTTTCATATTTGAATTATAACCAAAATAATTTATAATTTTAAAGTTGAATTTTTAAGAATAATTTTCAAACACTTTTTTGATGTCTTTTTAGCAATCGAGAAGAACAAGAAAAGAGACAAAGAAAACCCCCAAAATTAATTCTAAAATTTAAAATCAGCTTGAATCCAAGTACAGAATTAAGAAGCGGCTAGGCCTTTGATAGTTACTGCTAATTACTCATGATTAATATTTAGTAGAACGAGTGCAGCATCTGATAGCTAGTTACTGCTAATTTCAAATGTAGTGTTATTTAATGGAACGAGAACAGCATCTGATAGTTACAGGTAATTACTCATGCGTTAATATTCAATGCATGGAACGAGTGCAGCATCTGGTGACAGTTTCTGCTAATTACCTGCATGTTTGTATTTGAACTTCTCTACCAGTAATCAAAACAGTCAGACACGCTGTGCGGCGACAGGGACACATGCTCACTTGTGATGCATTGAAGCGTTCAACCGGCATCCAGTGCGTAGCATTTCGGCTCCTACACATATAAATGTCATTACACGAGGAACGACCAAGGAATCTGTGGCGCCATCAGGTCCTCCAGCGTGAAAACACGAGGGAGGACAATTGACTTTATCAAGCTAATCTCCATCGCCGGTCCTGAGACGGAGCCTCGCTCTGTGTATATATTCAGTATACTACAATTATATTTAATATAATATACAAGTTAACTATTTATTATTTTATATATGTACGGTTAATTATTCGTCGTCAACTAATTGTTTTATATTGAATAGTCAAGTACAACTAATACTATAACTTCAACCACTTTCTTTGTATTTTACCCCCTAATTACCATACCTATATTAATTCATATTGATTTTGTCTTTCTCTATATTAATCATTATTTTTCATCGACAAAGATATGGCCATGTATTATCTGGCAACAGCGCGCGAATCAACCGAATTACGGGTAAAATACAAATAAATGATTAAAGTGATATTTTATTAGGTACACTGTTATTAGATATAAAATGATTAATTGACTTCTATTAAATGATAAATAGTTAACTGCATGTATATATTGTGAAGAATAGTTAATTTGTTTAATATAACATATTACGTTACATACATATAGATGCACATGTATAACCATGGAACGAGTAGACCAAAATGTTTCGACTCACAAACACCGGGCATCCATGGCTTCTGTCCATGACGACTTGTTGTCTACATTCCTAGATAGCTTGTTAGTTTCATGATTATTCTGTCTCTTTTTTTGGAGATTGATCTTATGTTCAGACGTGACACTGATAAAATGATTAAATAAACGTGACTACATGTCACATATGACATAGAGAGGTAGAGCCACAGAGAATGTCATGATACACGTTTACGTGACTATGCGGGGATATAGCCGGTTGATAGAACCTCATTTTTTAGCTTTACCCTGTACCCCAATATCTCATACCCTGATAATATCATCCTAATTTTTTCTTGGTCAACCCATGAGTCGAAGGTTACTATTGTACTTTAAGGTGTAAAATACCTTCTCATAAGAATTTCAACAATAATTGCAAATAATAATAAAGAAAGTCTGCCCATTACAGTTGAGAAGTCTAAGAAAATTTACAGGTTAATCTAAGAGATGGAGAATAATTAAACTTGGCGCGCAATCCATTCAGGTGGGATTGATCAAATCATAAGGACTTAGATAAAAAAAGTCCACGTCAGTCACATTGTTAACAATTAATTTTCAATTTTGGAATTAATTTAATAAGATACTAAATTGAGACGTCCAAGATGAACACAACAATATATTCAATAATTCCAAATTTAAAATTATATATCTATACTAATATAAAAAGGAGTAGTGTGACTTTTTTTAAAAAAAATATTTTTTGACGAAATCACAATTTAGTTATACCATTTTAGAAAATTACAAAACTAAATCTCTATCGAACTAGTTTCCAATCGACCAATCAACTGTCGACAGCTCTGCGGAAGCTCGCGGCCTGGCAGTGGTTGAAAAACACGCGGCCTGCAGGCGGCAGCTGGCGCGGTGCTGCATGCACATGCACATGCCAGGCCAGGGAAAAGCTACGCCTCGTGCTTCACGCTGGGCTTTTGCATGTTTTTGTGTATGGGTGCTGCTTTCCTGCTGCTGCTTTTGCATGCAGGCTCGTATGGCAGGCTTGTTTTGCGTGCAGCAAGTCGGTTGTTCATCGGTCGACAGCATTCAATCGATAATTAAAAAGCCGACAGCATTCAGGAGTCCTATCGATAAATAAAAAGTCGACAGGAGTCTCATTTTGTGATTTTCTGAAACAGCTTATCAGAATTATAATTTCATCAAAAAAGAATAATATTTTTAAAATAAATCATAGTCTGGCGTAGCACTCCTCCACTTAGGTGGCGTTTGGTTCCAGGGATGAGGTGGGACGGGACGGTCCCATTTTTTACGGTGTTTGGTTCAGAGTTAGATGGAACAGAGTCATCCCACCAAGGAATATTTCTCTAATATTCGGGATGAGCTCATCCTAAAAAACAAGGGGACAAACTCGTCCCACATCGCGCGCGGAGGCTCCGGGGTGGGGCCGGAGGTTTCGGGTCAGAGGCTCCAGGGATAGGCCGAAGGTTTCGAGGCAGGCCGGAAGTTCCGGGGCGGGGAGAGGTTTCGGGGCGGAGTCCCATTTCTCTTAACCCATCAATCAAACACGAAACTAGAACATCCTCGTCACTTGTAACCAAACACAAGATGGGATGATCCTATCCTAAAAAACTAGGACAGAACCGTCCCATCTCACCTTGTCTCTAAACCAAACGGAACCTTAATCCTCCACCCTCCATCAGCGATGCAATGGTTTGCTACATCCTACGCTCAATTGAATGTGAATAATTGTAAGCCTTTCGAATATGCATGAGTTGTAATCCTAAATTTTTGCATATACTAATAATGCTTTAGTTAAAGACATTTATAAATTGCATGCCTTCTTAATGTGCATGAATTGTAATCATATTTTTTTTCATCTAGTAATGCCTTAGTTTAATGACATTTATAAATAATCATAATTTTTGGGTACAAGATGAATATTATGGGTCGAATATTATGGCCTACCACATGCATGTGACCTATCATCTGTCATGGGTTGTAGTTATGGCTAGTCACAGATGAACTATGACATGACATAATGACTCGTTTAGAACAACTTATTGGTGGCTTATGATTAAAGTAGAAGAGGATTATGTCCCAAACGAAAAAATTATAAACAACTTAAGTATTAATCATAATCAATAATATAACTAATAATCAGAATCAATTATCTCTGTGCTTATCAAATAATCAGGATAAGGTTATAATCCTAATTATTTTAAGTTCTCCCAATGTGGGACAATATCCCAACCATCATAGATTGCAACCATCTGTGACGAGTCATCCTCATTATACTCCCGTGGCCTTATCTCAGACGGTCATTTTTTGAACCGTTAGAGATATTATCATCTCAGACGATTCGCTATGTTCAGTTATAGATGACACGTCATAGATAGCCAGTTCTAGCATAGTGAATCCAACTATTCACATTCTCCCTTCCTTTTCATTTAATGTGGCTATTTCTAGACGATTAATGTGGTAATTTTAGATGATTAGAGCAAACACAGTGGCTCCTTTTGACCCTATATTAATATTAGATAGATACATAGATAGACAAACAATAAAACAACTATAATTTGTATACAATTATATCGATCAATCTACACCGCTATAATCAGGATACACCAATACTATGCTCGAATCGAACATCGATGAGGGATCCTTGTGAACTGTCTCAGACGACCTATTACATATGCGGGGTCATCTGTGACGGGTGATAATTTTGGCCCTCACAGATGATGCCTTTCCTCTTTTTCATATCTATGTTTCGCGCTTTGAAAATTTTCAAATAATTTGAACTCCATTTGATCCCTCCCTCTCTCCACCTCTATCACCGCTGTCCATAGCTGACCTCGTGGTCGTCCAATGTTGCCTTCACACACTAGTCGTCTGCCATCCATTGGAGCCCAAGGCCTTGCCATTCGCTGCCTTCACACGCGACATCGGTCCAAGGCCTAGCTCGCTGACCTCAACATTGTCAACTTCTCCTTCCCCTCCTTCTAGCAAGGTACACCTAACCCTAACCTTAACCCTAGACAATGGAATGTTGGATGCAAAAAATCAATATATTTGCCTAGCAATAATTTGACAGAAAAGGAAAGGGAAATGACGAATTTTTCCATACCCAACACCTTAAATCTTCACGCATCTAAAAATTCCATAGAAGCAATATAAATATCAATGTAAAATATAATGTGTTGTGATGAGATATGATGTATATGTGAATATAAATTATACATTTTTTTATCTATAATAGTACATGTATTCTTCCATTTTACAGGGGACATGGCTAGCATATAACTAAGGCTAACCTCTAAAATGAATTATTTTTATAATAAAAATTTTGCATGTGTCACAGATGATGCATCATAGATAGGCGGGGTATAGTAGCCACCACCGGTCACATATATATGACTCATTTATGATGGGTGATAAATCTTGCTAGTTTTAGGGTGGCACCCTATCCATGACATGTGGTTGTTATCAACTGTTACAGATAATAATATTCGTGGTAGTTGATTATCTGTCTGAGATGAACCCTCGACATTATGCAACACTATTATAATCAGGATAAATCATGATATAATGATATAAATATTTTTCATTTTGTTCGATTAAAGCAATAATTTCTAGGGCTATAATTCAAATATTGTGGCTCTTTTGACATTGTATTAATATGATAGATACATAATTTTTTTAATAATGGAATATGCATTACATCTTCGTCGGCCTCTGCACGCAGTGCACCCAGCCAAAAGTTTATAAGCATAACAGATATGTAAATTGATAGATGGTTGTGGGCAGTGCATGTAGACAACCCTATCGCCTTTCTAAGCACTCCTAAATTACATTCTCAAACAAGACCTTGGAGACGTGCCCGTCAATCGTTTCAGGCGAACAGTGAGCGACGTAGCAGAAGCTCTTCACCACATCGAAAAATGTCTGCCTGGTCGCTTTATTGACCTCGTTGCTGTTCATACCGTAGACACGGTGAGTGAGCTCTTTCATCTCAAGATCCACTTCTTGATCCAAAGCCTCGATGTTGTCCGTACTTCCCCCATTCTGTTTGATTATCAATCAATTCCATTGTAAATTAGTAATTAACATGCGACTAGGTAACAAAGATGCATGTGAAAATAAGTTGGTGATGATGCGTGGACGTACCTGAGCAAGGTTTTTAATGCCCAGTTTTCGGCAAATGGAAGAGGTGATCTGCTCGAGCTGGGCGTACTCTGAACTGTTCAGGTTCTGCTCGGCGTGCCGCCCTGAACAGATTTCGATTGTGCGTACTAACAGCAATGCAGTATCCCCTTCAGATGATTCGTGGGTCTCCTTTCCAGTCCATGACATGAGCCACTGCTTCCACTGCAGTTAAGAAACACATTCAACTGATAAATTTCCAATTCAAATTTACCCAAATATCATCAGATATATTTTACTGTAAGGTGTGGTTAGTTCGTCGCATATTACAGCTTCACGTAGGCTGTCGGAAGCATTGCCAAACGCATGGAGGTCGATGAGCTCATCAAGCGCATACGTCAAGCTTCTCCCTGCTGAATCCTTTGCTTCCCTGCACACACGCACATGCTTCATGGATCACTCAACCAAAACGTACAATAAATATATTTTTATAGAACGCGACAAGATGATGAATTTTACCTTGCTTGGCTGGCCCAGTCGTCGGTAGCGAGTCCGCTGATGAGGATTTCCATCGTGCCGGCGCCGGCATTGCGTCGGAAGTGCGACGCGATGGCGTCGGCGAGGATCGCCGTGCGAGCCCATCCCATACGCTCGGCTGCCCGGTTGGGCTCGAAGATGGTCGCTGCGGCCAAGAAGTAGGCTCTCAGAGCACTCTGCTCAGTCACACCGTGCGCCTGGAGATTGTTCCTGATGTACCACCTGCGAATCCACGCAGCACAGCACATGCACTCGTGAGTGAGAATATGTCACCACAAGCAATAGAGTACTAGTATAGATCAGCTAGTGCATGCAGAATTGTAGATAGTTATAAGTCATCACCGTTTGAGGCTGAGCCACTCGAACCGGCTGAGCCGCTGGAAATAGGTGAAATCTGCTTTTGCAGCCTTAAGGTATAGGTCGTTGCAGACGAGAGGCATCCTGAAAACAGTTTGGAATTATAGTCAGCAACGAGACGACGACAAGATGGTCATGCTTCTGGCAAATTTTGCTTGCAAGTTAATGAATTTGCTTCTAGTAGCTAGATTAGCGGTAAAAGGTCTCACCTGTAGAGGCCCTTCCCGATCCACACGTCCTCGCTAGCGCCGTATTGTTCCAGGTAATTCCTCGTCTCAATTCGCGGCAAGCTTGCTTTCCAGGGGTAGTCCAGTGCGTACTCGACCTGCCATTCATTCCAGCACAGGAGGCAGGCATTTATCAACCAAAGCAACGACAAACTGATCAGTTCCATGCAATTGCATGCACTCGATCGAGATTGTTCTGATTAATGTTCTTGGCATGCTGATCAGTGCGTGTATGTACCTCGCTGGGCAAGCCCTTGGAGATGACCCACTTGTCCTTGAGGTTGCCGGAAGCTCGCCTCTTCTCGAGGAACGCGCGGCAGAAGCTCCTGGCCCTGTCCAGGTCGTCCTCGCCGGGGAAGGTAAACTGAGAGGCGCGGTAGGTGTTGTACATCGCCGTCAGGGATTGGCTCGACTGCCCCGCGAAGCAGAAGAACTCGCCGTCCTTCTCGAAGTGCTTAAACACGGCTACACATGTACATATATATGGCGGTTAAAGCAGCAGGGCAGGTTGATCGATCGATCATCTGTGTATTTATACTACTAGTAGAAGCATTATTGCTATATATATTACATGAAGAGACGTTGTAGCCGTGCAGACGGAAGAGGCGGAAAGCCATGGCCGTGTCGTCGATGTCCTTGACCGGACAGTGTTCTCCGTAGCTCATGCCTTCTGGACTCCAGTGCCTGTATGTTCAAGGGCATATGTGCACGTATGCAGTTAATGGCTTCATCTCAAAACCCAGTAAAAAACGTGTGTGATGTGTATGTACGCTTTGTTTAATTAGTATATATATTTTGAGAGGTTAGGGAGAGGAATATTACCTGTAAGCGTATTCTAAGCATTCCTCGATTTCAGTGGGGAAGTATCTTGATATTCCTAGCCGCCTCAATCGATCGACCGCCCATAAGCGGTCAAAGTTATCGACAGGGTAGGTACATGGCGCTGTAATGAATTACACAAAGTGGAAGAACAAGTTAGATTAATCCGAATGACAAAACAAGTGTAGTAATGTATGCAATTCTCTCAACGAGTATTAATATTTATTCAGTTTCGCTAAGAAATAGCATGTATTAATTCCTGTCATTTTGATTACCTCCACCGTCGAAGTTGTTGATGGCTAATTCCAGGTATCCGAGGAGTTCCTTGTTTCCAGTTTGGCTGAGAGCATAGGCAGTTGCTGCAGGTGAGGAATGGAAGGAGCCATCTGGACACCTGAACTCAAGCAACCTGTCCCAGTCCAAGCCTTCCATTCCCTCTAAGCTGTGGAGCAAAGTGGTGGGCTTAGCATGCAGCGCCTCTCTAGGAATCCTGTAATTCCAAAGTGTGTTCCAGCCAGTTAGCTTAACTGTTTCAGTCTTTTCAGATACAAAATCGATCCGGACGCCGAGCAATTGTTCGCTTTGCAATCAGATGTCACTTACTTTGCGAGCTTTATGTTTCTCTTAGCATAGATGTCTTGCAAGGCAGGGTCGTCGTAGTTGATGTCAAGGCCGAGGTCCTTGGCCATCTCTAGCAGGGTGGGGAAGGTGATCTCGAAGCCAACCATCATCCACTCCTCCTCGTCGTCCCTGCCCAGCCTCCAGAGGTTGTCCTGGATGTAGGACAGGCCTCTGCTGCACTGGTCCATGTGGACGCCCCACGACGCCAGGGCGACGACGCAGCCGAGGGTGTTGATGAGGCGGTCCTGGATGAGGAAGAAGTCGGCGTCGCCCCACGAGCCGTCGGGCAGCTGGTTGCGGGCGATCCAGTCGATGGCCATGGGGAACTGAGGGGTGTCGCTGCCGTCCAGGTTCTTGACGAGCGCGATCCACGCCGTGTCGTACGCCGACACGGTGGTCTCGCCGAGGCTGTTCCTGGCCGCCTTGAACGCTGCCTTGATTGCGTCGACCATGTCCAGCAGCTCACCGTCCTTGAAAATTAAATGGCAAGTAGATTAGCTAGTCAGCGCAGCTATTTTCGATTAGGAAAAGCCAAAACTAATTATTTCATCCGTTCCGTATTGTATTCTAAGATGTTTTAAATTTCTCTAACTTTAATCAAGTTTATAAAAAAATACTAACATATATAATACCAAATAAATACACTATTTAGACATATTTTATAGTGAATTTAGTAAAACTAATTTGATATTGTAGTTTTGGAACATTTTTTCTATAAACTTGGTCATAAGAGGGTTTTGACTTAGAACAAAATTCAAATGTCTAACATGGACTGGAGTAACCATTTGGATTTACTAGATCTATTACCTAACGGTTGTACACAAAAAGGCATCATTTATATATTATACTCGTATATGCATGTTCATATATCCCCGTAAGTACGTATAGTACCGTCTTCTGTGGTGTCCGTTCAACGGCTGGAGTACTCTCGCCTGTTGTTTCTGCCCCCTGCAGCCAGCTGACCTTGCAATTTAGCATGCTCCCTGAAAAACCAGGCGTAACAAATCACCGATCAGCTTGTGAGCACTCATGCAGCAGTTGCAGTCGTATGGCACGAGATAGGTTGGTGAGACCCGTTTTCTTTAAGATAGTTAATCGTTAAGTTTACTCTTATTTCTTAATTACAAAATTTGTAGTATGATGAATGGTTTTTACGGTACGGTACTTGAGTAAGTATATTTTTCTAGCAAGTTTTGTTAGCTCTTGGTACTTTAGATTGTACATGATACTAAAATAATTAACACTAAAAATTATATATATAGTACCTCTTGATGTCTTCTGAAGTATCTAAAATTATAAATATCTCCTGTAGTTTATGTTTTGACTGATTTAAAACATCGTGCAACTATATATACACACACACACATCGTGATTAGGCGATCGATCGATTAACTACCTGGTCGTTGGCGTGCAGGCTGCGGCAGCTGCAGGCCTAGGAAAGATTGCCGCCATGGCTGGGGCGGCGCCGTCGGCCGGAGCGAGGCGACGCGAGGGAGTACCGAAGCAGCAGCAAGAATTGCCTGCACCTGCTGCATGATGGCGCGCGGATGCTTGTGTCTTCTCCCTGATCACCCTCTGCGCCCCGGCTGGCGCCTGGCCTCGATCTCAAGCTAGATAGCTGGCTACCTGTCGTGTTAGCTAGATTGATCCGACACTGCACCCGTCTCTGGTCGTACTAGATGATCGATTCGATAACTGGCTCTACCGTCGCATGGTTCTGGGCTGCTCTCGCTCGCTCTCTCTATATATGTGCGCGAACTGACGCAGTTTCGTCTGATCACATGTTTGACTGACGACGGGAGACGCCGCGCGCACTACGCCGGGGCTGGTGCAGTTTCATTATTCAGCTGCAAAGTAGCTAGTTGCGATGCCAAGTCATACATGCATGGACTGGATTAAACTCACATGGACATTTCGAAATGTGACTTATGTGAATCCGCACATTTTATCTGGTATATATATATTCAATCCGGTCATGGAAGTAACATGTCGTTTGCATTTGGACGTGCTGATCAAGTCGACCTTTCGAAAGGTTAACCATCGATATGATTTTTCTTAGGCGTCATTAGAGATGAGACCGTACCCTTGAACCAATTATTAATTAAGAAGCTATATAGATTAGTAGTACTTGCGTGTTTAAGTTTTTTATCGACTTAATGTACGTATAAAATTGTGCCTTCTAGTTAAAACATCTAATTTATGTATCACGATAAGTTAACATCTAATTTATGTATCACGATAAGTTAACCCCTTTTAAGTTTGGAGAGCAATTCATCTACCACGCAGCGGACAGATCTTACATTCCATATGTCACAAATGTGAACTAAACTAGTTTGATGCATGTAACTAAACTAATATAATCCTAACACAGGAAAAAGAACTAAGCGATTGTACTAGCCAACGGCTTAATTAACGCACCAACTTCACAAGAGCAACTGGTCCAAGGTGTAGAACCGTCCACATTCGCGGAAACATCTGGTCGAGAATGTGTTTCTTTACCTGTCACCGCTAAAGAACAAGCGAGTTCTCACACTCACGGCGATACTACTGTTTGGTTCCTATGTGGTACTCTCTGCATCATTAATATACCGGAGATTTTACAGATAGTACTAAAATTAACAATAAAATTACGGTATCTCTTGGTATCTGTTCAAAGACTGTAAGATTACTCTTAATATATTACGTTGTTAACACTGATTTTTGCGTTGGAAATGACATGTTACCTCCGTTTCAAAATACAAACATATAGATTTTTTACACGATTTAATATTGATAATTAGTTACTTCTAATGTATATCATCAATAACTATTAAAATAACCACATATGAAAGTATTTTTAAATATCAATCTAATTATATGACATGCATAACACTAAACCTAAATATTTTAAATTTAATCATCAGTCAAAAGTTATAAATATTAGCTTTTGTAACGACCCGTCCCGAAACAAAAATTCCGCCGCAACGGGACTGAGCCGAAACTTATTGAAGACGAACGAAAAATCATGAATGACTTCGTTCCATTCGGTAGTAATACATTACAAAAAAGATTATTACAACAATTAACTATTATAAAAACTGCTAAAGAGGCATACCTCGCAGCAACAATCATTACAAAAAGCCCAGCGAAAGCAATACAACACTCAATCATGCACTACTGTCTAAACTCCATATTGGGGACTAGGCCCGAAACCCTAATCTTCTTTTACTTCATCAGCAACATCTCTACCTTCGTCTTCAAAGTTCTCCTCATCTTCGGAAAGATTAGCAAATTCTGGAGGGGGTGTAAAAATAAGGTTGAGTACTTGAGAGTACTCAGCAAGTTTTGAAAATAAATATAGATTACGGACTCAAAGAGTGGCAATGGTTCTCAAGGGAATACAGTTTAAAACTTCTAATTACTTATACCCACGGGTAGAGGTTCCAACCTCTAACCGCTTTCATAAATAGTAGTATAGTTCAATAACTAAACTAAATCCTACTTTTTCACCATCCCGAGATTGCTTTGCGACAAATCTCAACATCTTTTTCATCAATTCAACTTATCATAAATCATCATCTCAACATCTCATCACTTATATCGTTTCTCGGTACTAGCTTGCCCATCTATCGGGGAAGTTATTCCCATTATTAACATATTCTCAACACAAGTTCAATTTTATCGTTCAACTAGTTCTAACTTCTCACATCTCTCCCTATGAAGTCTTTTGAATTCCTGCTTCATACAGAAACGTTGCCAATCACAAAGGCTAGCCATATACCCCGAGGGTATACTCTGGTAACGTCCCATCCCTCTCAAAAGTAGTTAAAAAAAATAAGAGAAAACACTACGCAAGGGAAACCATCAAGACACGCTCTCATATCCGTGGGCATGGCTGTTCGAACAGATTATATTTCAGCTGAAAGTGTATACTTTACCCTTATGACACGAGCTTACTCTTATACCCATCGGTATAGGAGGTTCGTGACAAGGCTTTTCTAAAGCTGACCTAGGATACCCTACTGCCATCTAAACAAGTCCTCGACCAAAGATCGGGAAGCCGCGCTTCCTTCTTCTCCTCTAAAATCCCGTGGGTGCTCTAAACCACTAACTCCTCAATCACAACCACTAGCCTCAGCCACAAATCACGTGTCCATTAGGGACTTTGCAAGTAAAACCACGAGCCACCCCGACGATTTTATATCTATCGACAGTCGAGCTATCCTAAGCCTACGAAGTACTAGTCCAGGGGCACCTCTCATGTACCCACAGGGTTACACGATGGTGTGCTCATGTTATTTCCCAAGGAATCAGTCCTTATATGCCAATTGCAATCGCGCCCGAAAGCGACAACCACTCTTGATAACTTTGCAACACAAACAATTTTATTTCAACACAACACAACACATAGGGGTGGGCAATCGGTTTCTTCGGTTTCTTCGGTTCGGTTTTTTCGGTTTTTAAAAAGTTCGGTTTTGAGATATCAGCAACCGAAAAACCTTCTAAAATTATCAGAACCGAACAGAAAAAACCGAAAAAGTTTGGGTCAGTTTTTTGGTTTATTCGGTTTACCGAACAGTCGCCATGCGGGTTGAGGCTGAGGGTTGCGTGCGTGGTCTGGGCGTGAATCACTAAATCAGTATTGACCGTGTGCGCTTGAGACCGTGAGTAGCTCTGGGCGTCCTGGCCATGTGCGCGTGTGGACAACTGGGCTAGGAGCCTGGGCTGGGCCATGAGTAGCAGAACTTGCAGATCAGCAGATGTGTCTTGCGAATTGCAATACTTGTTGCATAGACTTGCAGACTTGTTCGGTTTTGCGGTTAGCTCGGTTTTCAGAAGATAAAAACCGAACCGAAAACCAAAAACCGAAATTTGTCAAAATAAAAACCGAATTATTTTAGAAAAACCAAAAATCGATGTTTTTCGGTTCGGTTCGGTTTTCGGTTTTCGGTAATTTTCTGCCCACCCCTAACAACACATTTGCAAAACCACCACTATCTCCCATCTACATCTAGTCAGCATGTTTTAGTATGAGTGTGTATGTGTATGTGTAGTACACCCAGATTACAAGGAATGCACTAAAAGCAAGTAAAAGAATAATATAAAACAATGGATGTAATAATAATCCTTAAATCGACGAAGAATATAAGGTAATCAACAACAAGGAGGCTAAGGGTCAAATTTTAGGTTTTATTAGTCTTAACTGCTCAAGCAATAGACTATTAGTGTACGTGAGTGCGCATCCTAATCATGCAAATATAAGTTTAAAACATTGCAAATATTTCATAGGATCAAGCATAATCAAAAGAAGACTTGCCTTAATTCGAATCGTAGTCGGAGTCTTTGGTCGAGACGATCTTAAAAGTCTTCGGTGTGAGTGACTATACCACGAGAACACATACAATAAAGAAAAACAATAAGGAAAGATTATAAAATTTATTTAAACAGTGCCTAAATAAACTTTGTAATTTTAGGAGATTTTAGGAACTAGAATGGAGTCATTTGGAGCTAAGATGGGTTTTCTAGGAATTTCCTAAGGTTTAGTTATCTTTCTGAAAACAGAAAAGAGTATTGAGCAATTGGGCCAGTTTAGAAATTAATTAAAAAATTAAGGAATTGAACTGTGCATATTAGGTTAGTCTACTGAGTTACAGAAAAATGCGAAACTCCACTATACGCTTGGGCCAACTATTGCGGCCTAGGTAGTCGGCTGCGTTGGCGATGCGCCGGGCCAGGCGTGGCAGCGCATAGGAGCACGCGGCAGAGAGTGGGCCGATTCGCCAGCCCAGCGCAAACACGTTGCACGGCAGCGGCTGGCGGTTGGTTTGACCCAGCGGCCCGGTGCAGGTGCGGTGCGGATGTGCAGGAGGCGTGCGATGACGCCGACGCGTGGGCCACACGTGGCGACAGTGGCGCAAGCGCACGCATGTGTGCGCGGTCATGCGCAGGCCACGCGTCGCCAGGTGATGGCGCGGTGGTAGCAACGGCTAGCTAGTGGGCCCGGTGCATCAGCCGTGCAATGGCGCAGGCAGGCGCGCGTGTTGCAGCCTGCGGTCGAGGGCCACGCGGTGGCCCAGCGCGATGGGTCGCGCGAAACGTCAGCCAGGATGCGGCCACGTGTCGACACCCGATGAAGGCGGGTTGGCTGAGGGACCGTGGACCTGACAGAGGGGTCCGGTACGTCAACGACACGGAACAGAGAGGGGCCTTGAGGCTGGAGGTAGGAGAAGGGCATGGATGACCGAAATTTCTTCGGTGCCGTTCTTCCTCGATTCAACCCCGATAGCTACGAAAATTGAACTATAGATACCTGAGTTTAGGACGAACACATCTAACAGTTCAGATCGGGTGCTAGGGCTATAGGATGACCTCACGACAAGACTCAGATCGGCTCGGGTTCACCGGAGTAGTGGACGAAGGCGATGCTCCGGCGGTGAACGGGGTTTATTTTAACCATCTAAGGGGTACTGGGAACACTCTAGAACCTATGGATTAACCTACTAAGTGCCGTAGTGACCTAGCGACGGTGGCACGGGACATGGTGACCACGGCACGCGTCGCCGGTGAGCTACAATCAACACTGGCATGCAAGGAACACCAAAACATGATATACTATGCATGAATAGACTGCCTGTACAAGGAATCGAGGTATCGTCATACCTGAGCAAGGGCGTGGGTTGAGGTGGCGAAAAGGGGATCTCGGCGTCAGACTTGATCTGGCCACGATATTGAGCGGCGGCGGAGAAAGGAACCTTCCGGCGGAGATAGGTTTTTCAGCGGAGGCAGTCGGGTACGGAATAGGGACGAAGGGACTTGGCTTATATAGCCGGAGGTGGCGTAGCTGCTACGAAAACGAAGGAGAGCAAGGACCGGCGGTGATTTGGCATGACGCGGGGACACAATGGCATCACTAGGTTGTTGTGCCGGCGAAGGACTGGCTGTTGGGCCGGCGAGCAGACTTGACCGTCAAAGAGTGGCGCGACGTGAGACCGGCGGTTAGCGGCTCGGCAAAGCGGAATGGCTTGGACCGGAGCTCCGGCGTGGTAGGCGTGGTTGGAGATCGGCGGTCCGGCGCGCGGACGTGACATGGCACAGACGTGGCTGGTCGGTCGGCGTGGAAAGTTCGGCAGAAATGGCCCGGTGTGTGCAGGCACGTAGCTAACGCATGAACGACGCGGTGCGGATGCGTGCTGTCCGACGGTGGCACGCGCTGGCGTGAGGCGCGGCAAATCCGGCACAAATAGCACGACGGTACGGCATAGGCGCAGCGGGGCTAGGCGCGGTGGCGCGGTCCGGGCGCACGCGCGCGCTTGCCTAGGCGTGGGCTCATGAGCCGGGCGACGCAGGTACACGGCGTGGGTGCGGAGCGGCTATGCAGAGCTGCACGCTGGCACGTAGGCGCTGGGCAGCGCGGGTGGCTGGCCTAGCGCGCGCGATGCGGGCCCACCGCATGGCAGCGCAAGCGCGGCTGGCGGCGTTGCGCGCTGGCATGCAAGCGCGCAGCATTAGCGCATGGCCGGCCGAGGTCCAGTGCGCAGAGACAGCAAGGAAATAACAAACGGTTGTGAAGTATTTTGCATTTAAAATCTGAATCTTTTGAAGTGAAAAGGGAAATGAAACTCTAGATTGACATGGGTATTTTCAGATAGAGATTAGGATTTCAGGTTTGAGTTTTTAGGTATGAAAGCTGTATACCTTGGATGGCAATTTGTGTTTTCACGGCGTGTGAGGTATATACGGATATACGTATATATGCATATAGTTTGATAAGAATGTAGGTTTTGAATTGGATGTTTGGGATGGAATATTTGGGTTAGGGTACTCGGATATCAAGGTTTAAATTAGATGTTTGGATTAGGGAAGAATAGATTCGTTGGACGGTGAATAGTGTTTTCAGAATTGAAATAGTGATTTCAACATAGGGCTTATTTGGAATTTGTGTCGGGAATTGATTTGGAGAAGAAAAGGAATTCTCAAGACTTAGAATGGTTTTTGTCGGATGGATGAATAGTAATTACTATTACTTTGGAATATAATTTACTTTGGCACTATGGTTTAAACCAAAATTTCAAACTTAGGTTTAGTTTCAAATATGTCTTTGGATTCATTCGAGAAAACGAATTTTACAGCTTTCCTAAAAATATAGAATATTTGGTTATGAGATCTATATATGTCTAGTCAATCTCTTTTTATTGTTAGATACTGCATACGTTCTCCTAACACATGCTTTGAACACACATTGACCAAGGCTAAATCTATGACTTTTATAAAATTCCAGCTCAAACCGACTCGCTTGCGTATAACTTTGTGGACTAAGATTTATACCTTGGTTGATAAATCTACTGTAGTTATAGCTTGATCACACGACCAGTATTTTGTAGCGTGGTTCTGATTACTCGTATTTTCAAAGTATATGGATATAGATGGTTCACGTACCTGAAAAAATCCATTAGAATTTTCTCGGGAAATAATTATACATAGTATAAATGTTTATAAGGTACTAAATAATACAGCGTACAAAAAAATCTCCCAGGACCGATAAAATTCCAGGCACTCGTGCATCATATTTTTCAAAAGGCATGTGTGGACTTCGTGAGGAACCGCTGCTTCCTTTCAATTACGTACCCGCTGCACGCACGGATGCAAATGTTGCACTACTGCACCGGCGACGACCGATCTTCCAGCCAGGTAGGTGCCAATTCCTATGTGTGGTCGCATTCATGCATCCTAGTACACGGCCGCATGCAGTTTCTTCCATGAATGTGTACGAGAGGTCAATGACATGTGATGCGACCATGAATCTGTCTGTGTATGTGTGACTATAGCATGATATATCGTCGAATTTAAGCTAGTCGATCGTCGCGTAGTAATCATGCCATTACTGAATATCAGCTTGGTGTGTTCAAATCGGATATGTTCCCAGATGCCTCTCATTAATAGGCAGATCGATCATTATATTAAACTAGTGGGATTAACATGAAAAGGAGTACATGTGTCAGGGCTTCTAGCTATATTAAGTGTGTGTTGATACATACCAACAGGACAATGCATGTCACGTCTTAATTAGTACCGAGTCCATGTAAAAAAATATTTAGTACCGGATCATTACTAGTCAATCTGCCGGCAAATGTGTAAATACGGTCATGACTCGTGTACTTGACCCTGGATCACATGTGCCAGGACTTGTGATTGAACACAAGAAAGTGTGACACACGCAGCAGGTGAACAAGTTGAAACTGTAGCCACACTCCTTACGTGCAAGGTGGACAGAGGCCTTTGAAATATTTAAGCCTCAAAATGATTAAGGGCTTTTTGGAAGAAATGAATTTTATAGAATTTTTACATAAATTAATTTAGTTTTCATAAAAATCCTTTAAAAAAAAATTATTCCAAAGGAGACGTAATTATATATACGTGTCCGAGCAGAGTGACTGGCTGCTGCTGCTGAGCATGACGTCGCCCTCTCCGCGCCGACTCCTGGCTGCTCCCACGTCACAGGGAAAGAACGAGCGCACAAGGTCAGTTCACGAGCATCAAGTATTTTGCATCTACAATAAAATCCCATGGTTGCAACAGTAAACCAACTAGTGGCACGCAAACGCATGGCTTTGTTTCATCCTATCTTTTGCCCGCTGCCAAACCAGGAACCAGATAAAAGATAATGCCAAGACCTCACCTCTAATTACATCATGTTGCTTACCCCTTTCTTTTCCATTTTAGTTCACAAGATGAGCTGTTAAGGAGTCAGATTTGTGGACGGCGCAGCTTGTCATTAAGGTTAATCAAATCTCTCTGAGACTGACACAGTGGCACAGTGACACTAGCTAGCAAACAGCAGTAGTGAAAATAGCAGAGCAGCAGATCAATTAAACAAACAATTTATAGCCTAACGGGCCGTGCATGGGCCGGCCCGGCCCGGCCCGATCAGGCCCAGCTAGATGCTGCGTTCCAGTATGGCCCGGTCCGTTAAGGCGGCCGTGCGGGCCGGCACGGCACAACAATGCACGAAGGCCCGACGTGTTGGCCCGGAACAATGTCAATAAATACCTCTCTTCCTTTTTGCGATGCCTTCTCGCCGCCGGCGGAGAGGAGGGTGGAGGTCGCTAGGCCGGTGAACTCCATCAGCAAGCTTGAGGATGGACAATCCTGCTCGTCGACTCTTTTGCTACCTTACCTTGCCTCGTTTCTGGCCGGCGCGCCCTCACCCACGCGGCCCCTGCGATGCAAAGACGGAGTAGAGGGAAGACGAAGGGGATCTGCCAGATCGACTGGGATAGGTACTGAGGTTAGTTCGTTAGGGCCGGCGTCGTCCTCTTCGCTCGTGCGCGGCCGCTGACATCTCCCCCTCACTATCCCCCCAGTCCCCCGTGTGCGGCCACCAACCGCCCCGCCATCTGGACCTGCGTTAAGGTGGCCGGCGGCGGCTTCCCCACCGTCGACTTCAGCCGCGCCAGCAGGCTCCTGGCCGCCTGCGTCCTTTCCATTAGCTTCAGTGCTTCACCATCGCCACCAACATGGACCGCAACCTGTACGTACTCTTTGATTGACTCATTACTTGGATGCTTCGATATCACTTTGCGTTTATCTGTCATCTTAATTAGTACAATACTTAACCTGATTAGCATCAGCACAACAACCTCACCATCTCAAAATGTATTGTATTTTAGTTGGACACATATATTAAGAGGATGAAAAAACTAGAATACTTTTCTTGAGAATGATTAGGTGAAATAATGAATAATAAAGTTGAAGGTGTTACCTATACTTTGTACTTTATAGGTGTAGGTTGCATTTTACGAGTAATATGTTATTATATTTAGAATAAATTTTAAACTTTAAAAACTATATTTTAGTGAGGAATGAGACACATATAACATCAACATGTGTATATATAAATAATAAGAGACACTGTACAACTCTACATAAGTAATACTCCATAAAAACATATTTGCAAATTTATACATCAAACATGCGTAAGAGAAATTGCACGGGAAGTTCCGCTAATTAACATGTGAATATAAAAATCCTAAATGACATCCTCAAATAAGACCTTAGAGATGTGGCCATCAATTGTTCCGGGCGTGCAATGGGCGACGTAGTAGAAGCTCTTTACAACATCGAGAAATGTCTGCCTGGTCACTCTGTTGACATCATCACTGCTGCTCTGAAGAACACTCCGAGTCAGTTCTTTCATCTCCAGATCCAGTTGCTGGTCTGAATTCTCAATGCTCTCCGTACTTTCCCCATTCTGTTTGATCATCAAATTTTTAATTAGTAAACAGCACTCGACTCAAAATACACATTTGTGAATTTGAGACGATCCATGTACTTACCTGAGCAAGAAGCTTAGCAGAAAGTTTGTGGCAGATGGATGATGTGATCTGCTCAAGCTGGGAGTACTTTTGAATGCTCATCTTCTGGTCGGTCGTGGAACCATGCCTTCCTGCACAGATCTCGACCGTGCGAACTAATAACAATGCCGTATCACCTTCGCGTGACACTTCACTGCCCTTTCCAGGCCATGACATGAGCCATTGCTTCCACTGCAGTTAACAAAAACAAAATTCAGGTGTTTAATTTCCCTTGAAGAACATTGCAACACATGCATGTATCTGACTGTAATTTATGGTGGTTTGTCGAATTTACAGCTTCACGAAGACTGTCAGAAGCACTCCCCAGTGCAAGATGGTCGATGAGCTCATCGAGTGCATACAGCAACCTATTCTCTGCTGAATTCTTTGCTTCCCTGCACACAATGGCACGCATACATGGATCAGAGAAAAACAAATAACAACGGAGCTCCACACTCTATATTTCATCCTTTCCCTCTAAAAACTGTATATTTCCTAGCCTCCTGCCTGAAATACAGTGAAGAGAACAAGTATGCAGGCAGCTCAAACCTTGGTTGCTTGTCGCAGCTGTCAATAGTGAGTTTACTGACGAACCATTCCCTGACGCTGTCAGCAGAAGCTCTGCTTCGGAGGTGAGACGCGACGGCCTCGGCGAGCACTGCCGTGCGAGCCCAGCCCAGGCGCTCTGCTGCCCGGTTTGGTTCGAAGATGTTGGCTGCAGCCAGGAAGTAAGCTCTCAGTGCACTCTGTAGAGTCACACCATGCTCCTGCAGATTGTTTCTGTCATACCACCTGCGTGCAAAACAGTGAGAGCAACTGGTAAGTACATGAATAATTAACTGAATTCCCAGACAAAAAAAGTCACCTTTTGAGGCCATGCCACTCGAGCCGGCTGAGCCTCTGGAAATTTGTGAAATCAGCTTTTGCCGCCTTAAGGAACGTGCCATTGCAGAAGAAACTAGAAAGGCATCCTATAAGTGTCAGAGACAGCGAGTTAGTTGGAACTTGGAACTTATCTGAACTGATAGCCGTGATCAAGAAAGGCTGAGGATTAAATTACCTGTAGAGGACCTTGCCAATCCACACGTCGTCGCTACCTCCGTACTGCTCCCGGTACATCCTTGTCTCGACCCGCGGCAGACTTGCTTTCCATGGGAAGTCAAGCGCGTAGCCGACCTGCATGTTTGTTCAGGCCATGGATGATGGATCAGATCTCTGAACTCAATGTGATCGACATTCAGATCGATCGACATACACACAGAGACGCGGCTTGCTCGGGTTCAGTTGTTATACACTAATTATTACCTCGCCGGGCAAGTCCTTGGCGATGATCCACTTGTCGTAGAGCTTGCCAGCGGCGCGCCTTTCCCGGAGGAACTCGCGGCAGTAGCGCCCGGCCCGGCCGAGGACCTCGTCGCCGGGGAATGCCAGCTGGGTGGCTCGGTACGTGTTGTAGAACGCCGTGACGGACTGGCTCGACTGGCCCGCGAAGCAGAAGAACTCGCCGTCTTTCTCGAAGTTCCTAAACACGTCTGCATGCGCGTAATTTAAGTATGTGCAAGTACTAGTTGCCGACCCGTGCAAATTTTATTAATAATTATAAAATCTATAATTAATAAGTATTTAGAGTCTTAATTATATTTTTTTCATAATTTAATAATTTCGAAATTACTAACTAAAAATGTCGAGTTTTACTCGTTAGAGTTTTGCCAAGTAATTAACATACCTGGAGAGACGTTGTAGCCATGAGAGCGGAGGAGACGGAAGCCCATGGCCGTGTCATCGATGTCCTTAACCGGGGCGTCCCACGTAGGACCAAATCCGTGTTCACTCCAGTGCCTGTTCATTTGTTCAAGCAGTGTGCGCACGTAGTCAATCCAAAGAAGAGATTATCCGTTAAAACAGAGACAGATTAACCGTTAAAAGTATTTGTAGTATACTACATATATGGTGTTAATTACCTGTAGGCGTAATCCATGCATTGCCTAATTTCACTTGTGAAGTACCTTGATATGCCTAGCCGGTTCAACCGATCGACCGTCCATAAGTGCTCGAATATATCGACCGGGTACACGCATGGAACTGAAACACAATCGATCAAGTGCAGTCCAAGTTAACATGGCTAGTTAATCCCATGACCAATCTGGCCTGACTGTCTGATATTGGGCCACACAAGCAAGCTAGCCCTAAATGCAGAATGGGCCAACATTTCAGACATCTTAATTTTTTGAAATAATGGAAATGGTTTATATGATTATATCTCTTAGCCAATTGTACAGCTTAATTAATTAGTGGGGATCGGATTATAATTTATATATGTTACCTCCGCCATTGAACTTTGTGACTATTCCCTCGATGTATTTGAGGCATTTCTGGTCGCCTGTATGCTGGAGAGCATAAGCTGTGGCGGCAGGTGAGGATAGAAAGGACCCATCTGGACACTGCAGCTTCAGGAGCCTATTCCAGTCTAAGTCCCCGATTCCCTCTATACTGTAAAGCAGAGATGTGGGCATTGTGTGTAGTACTTCTCTAGGGATCCTGCAAATTTGATTTGATTCATCGATTGAGCATATATAGATACTAAAAGCATTACAGAAAGAAATTAATGACATGTGTGGTTAACTATTGGATGTGTATACTTTGTGAGCTTGAGGCTTCTCCTGGCATATATCTCTTGCAAGGCAGGGTCATCGTAAGGGATGTCCAACCCTAGGCCCTTGGCCATCTCTACGAGCGAGGGAAAGGTTATCTCGAAGCCGATTAGCATCCAGTCCTCTTCCTCCTCGGCCAGCCTCCATATATTTTCTCGAATAAACGACAACCCTGCAACGCAACCAATATTCTGTATCATGCATAGATACATATATAGAACCTAACCTTATTTATTTTTTGCAATTCTATAAAAGACGCATACGCACCATCACTCTCATAGACCATACTCACACACCCACGAGGGTACCCTTTCCACACATTCAAAGAGACAAGCCAGCAAGAGAGCATTTACGGTACAACATATATTTTCTAAGGACGTAAGACTTCTAATTAATTCTAGCTCTTGACTATGGGTGATTAAATAAATTAAATACATAATCAAACGACCACGCGCACGTTAATTATGACAATATATATTCTACTCTCCATGCATGATTTAGTACAATGCAATTCTACATACACGCACGTGCAAACGGAATGAAATGTGACTTATTACCTCCTACGATCAGGCAATATGTCAAATTATTTAAATCTGAGCTGTTAGATCAAAAATAATGCACGATCCATAATTATTTTGTTGTAACTTAAAATTTTCCTCTTATTAATATTTATCTATATACATTTATCATTAGCGCTATTCTTATTTACTTATTTACCTTTCTTGCTAGTATTATTTATTTACATACCCCTATCGCACTTATCGGCGTGCATATTCCATGACGTCAATGCGACGACACAGGCGAGGGTGCTGATGATGCGATCGTGGACGAGAAACATGGCATCGTCTCCCCATGAGCCATTGGGTAGCTGATTCCTGACAATCCAGTCGACGGCCGCCGGGAACTGGGGGGCATCGCTGCCGTTGAGATCGTGGACAAGGGCCACCCACGCGGTGTCGTAGGCAGACACGTTGATCTCACCGCCTCCCATCGACCTCATTTCCGCTCTCATGCTCTCGATCATGTGTGATAGCCCCACTGATCCGTCGTCCTGATCAGGTAGATTTTATTAGTTTTAATTAAAAAGAAAATGAGCTCACAATGTTCATGCATATGGTTTTAATTAGATCATATTCGGGTTGCTTCTAGTAGCTACATTTACTCCTAACATATCTAGTTTTTCTAAACAATCTATTTTTTCTTTAGCTCTTTTAATAGTCTAGATTTCCCTCTCATATTGTAAAACTTATTAGCCACAGAATCAAATGAATTAATTTATAAAAGCCGAGAAACGTCAGTTTACTGCAATTCTCATCAGATATCCACTAGCAGTTTTTCAAAATCATATGATATGTTTGGAGAGCTTAAGATTCTATAAAGCAACGAGTGAGTATCTACTTGATTCTATAGTTAATGAGTTTTACAACTTGGTGAGAAAATCTCAACTATTTAGCTAAAGAATCTACAAATAACTACCCGGCCGGTAAGAATCTTCTTAAACTCCAAAACAGACCCTTAGCCAGGTACGTACCGTTTGTGGCCGCTGTCCATGGACTGGACGTTCGAGTGCTCCTGGACCCAACTGGGCCTTGCAATGTACCATGCTCCCTGACAAAAAAAGGGCGAGGTATTGTCAGCTCGTTTTTTTAGGCGACAAGTCCCACGTTGCCGTCTATCATGTTATGATCAAACAAGAAACGCAAAAAAAAAAAGAAAAAAAAAAGCAACTAGGCACAAACTGGCGAGAACATGGGATCTGAGTACGTGATGGGTGAGGGTGACAAAGAAATTGTTGCACGTCTAAAAAGGAATCCACCTTAATTTCCTTTTGAGTTGTACCGTACACGACCTGTGTAGAGCTAAAAACAACGCACAAATATCCGTTGCTACTTTCGGAAGATGATGGGTTATTTACTTATTTATTCCTCCATTGACGTAAAAGCAATGGAATGACTTGAGGTTTCCATGAGTCTTCGGCTGTGGCATGGCTGACCTTTACACCCAATTGCTCTTTTACCAGTTTTAGATTACAGTAATTCAGTTTATAAAAAAAACTGGGTTAAAACAATTTATTGAATTATTATAATCTACACTCTGAATTATAATAAGCTAGTCTGTTTATTTTAGCTTATAAAAATAAGCTAAATTATTATAATCTCAAGTTTAAACAAACAAAAGCCTTAGTTACTTAAACGTTGTCATGTATGCATATCTTTCGTGGTTAACTAGTAAATTACAATAAATTGACGAATGGGTATAAACTTGTGCCTTCATTCAAAATTAACCGACACTGCCAGGAGACCTAATGCATGGCCTGTCCATTTGCATATGGTCTCAATGGTTAAAAATAAAATGGTTATGCAAATTCATAGCCATTTAATGAAAGGATAAACAAGACGCCAATGCATGTGCGCAGGTTTTCTTCCTAGCTAGCCAATGTACAGTAGCTCTCAGTCAGGTATCACTGCAATGTACAGGCACACAATGGGTTCATTGTTTCTCATCAAACTCAATCCAACTATCCATGCATGCAATCTTGCACGCGTTCAAGGCACGGGAGAGTTAGACGGATCAAAACTAATTACCGAGTCGTGAGCTGTGACGCCGCGAGTGCAGCTGCGGGAAAGGTTGGCGCCATGGCTTCGCCGGCGTCGACCGGAGCAAGTGAACGCACGAGGGAGCAACGGTAAACGCCGGCATGATCGATCGATCAGTACTATAGGTACAGTATACGTACGTACTAGCTACCCTGATCTGTCTCAGTCTCTCTCTCCCTCTCGAACCAGCAATGAATAAAGCAAAGCTAGCTAATATGTGTAGTGGCCGGTATGGATACTGGATGACGGCTGGATTGCTAGTTCTCACTACTACATAGATCGATCGAGGTGATATATTTATACACGAATTCATCGAGGCGATCGCTGCATGGCGCATGCACGCACGCATCAGCTGGAGGAAGGAATGGCCGGGAAGGGTCCTCTCGACTCCTCGTCCAATATTGAAGCTGTCGATCGATCGAAAACGACTACACATGTACGGCGGCGCTAGCTAATGATCATTAAGCACATTACTCATGTGTAAAGGTCGTTATACATCACGATCGGGTCGATCGGACACAAGTTGATCGGAGAAGTTTTCCAACCACAAGACGAAGACCGATTAATATAATCTAGCTATAGTTAGGTCGACGAAGACCTATTAATCTAGCTAGTTAGGACGAAAATATGAGCACCTTCTTCGGATCCCATTAGAACTCGGAGTTAAGTGTGCTTGGGTGAGAATATACGTCTCCGTCATATGACTTTCAAATAAAACTAGATCTGTATAGCCTTTTTCTAAAAATAAAAAAAAAGGTTAATCTAGCTAGCTATGTCAATGAAGACCGATTAATCTAGCTAGCTATGACGAAGATCGATTAATCTAGTAGCTAGCTAGTATTTATCCATGTAAAAGTACTGATAGGAAACGTGTGAAGTTGCTACTGCTGCAGCTGCATATTGTACTAGTACATGGTTTGGCTGATCGATCGGCCGTGAGCCCGTGAGGGCTCATGACATATCACGCGAATCATTCTACCCATGTTTTCGAGCTGTTCGATTCCAACTTCCCGGCTGCTCGATCGTACGTCCAAAGTACAGACAGGAAAATGGAATTTGAAGGAAAACGGACCTACAGCAAAAAGGAAAGCACATGAAGAGCGTACGAAAACCGAAAAAACCATAAAAAATTGGAAACGTGAAGGGAGAATAATTCAAAACTCTCAGAAAATGCCTAAATTCAAAACTATGTATCGACAGCGACACCTCACCAGCCTAGCTAGCTCGCTCACCGTAAGTCCATTTGGCCGGTGAACACCATCGTATGCATCGACATATCAGTATATCACCACTGCAATGGCAAAACCAAAAAATTACGGTTATGAACAGTTTAGCAAGTACTATTATAATTATAATTTATATGTCTTTTTTTCTCGGTGTGTGAGCCAAAATTAGACTTTAAAATTTCAATGTCATCAACCATTTTAAGATTGTCTCGTAACTACTTTATATAAAATTTGGAAACTAGAGCACTACTCTCTTCGGTTCCATATTTATTAAGATTTTAAACATATTCTCATATACCAAGAAGTAATTATTTAGTATACATATCTACTATTTTATTTATATTAAATATGTTGCGTTGTAGTTATAATTAATAAGTTTGCACGTATATATTGATATATAAGAGCATCACCGGTATAAAGTAACCTTGTATCAGTACTAGATGAACATGTAGGCAAAATTCTTTCTTAGAAAAAATATTGCAGCGTATAACACTAAAGGTGAGACCTTTACCAAAATAAAAAATATATTTTCTTTTATCACATTCTCTCTCTTCCCCTCATCCAGCTACCGTGCTTGTTTGAGCTAATGGAAAATGTAGTATTATTTAATTTAAGAGACTGATATCTATGCAAAGAATATGTGCCTTATCTTTATTTGTTTAGCTCATTCTAATGTATAGAACTAGTACCAAGATTAACAAAAATTAGATACCTCTTTATTTCAACATTATGTATGCTCTAAGTCTACCTTAATCACCAAAACTTTGATAATTTGCATTCGTAGACTTTGTAGGAAGTCAAGAAATAGCTAGTAGCATTACGGTGGTTTTCACTTTTCAATGACAGCCTATAGGTAAATACAGCACGTGGCGTACATTTTCACGTGGCTTGACCCTACGGGTGACATGCATGCATGGTCGCGGCAGGAAGTCTAGCAGCCACACTGAGTCACTGACGTTGCAATTAAGAGGCGTACGTGCACGATACAAAGTGCACGTACATGCGAATTTAGTGATGCGTGCATCCCCGGGAAGCTAGCTAGCTCCTCGCGTGCAGCTAAAGAGTATTGCACGTATCAAGGTCGTCTAATCACGTACGTACGTACGGTTCATTAGTTTTCCTTAATTTTGAGAGTGACATTTAACAGATTTGGCTCTAAATTGCGTTTTTTTCCTTACGGTAGGAATTAATATCGGGCCGTAACGTAACCATGCACGCTAGCTAGCTCAACGCTTTGTACCGCGCCATAATTAAGCATAAAAAATCGTTCCACACCGCACCCGAGCTAACACCAGAAAACTGTTTCACATCCATGTTTAGCCAATGTTTTTGTTTTAGGGTATATATGAAGGTACAACACGGTCCAAATACATCATGAACTTTACCTCGGAGTCCATCTGACATCTTTAACTATTAAACCAGACATTAAACCATCTGAAATTTACTGTTTAATCCAAATAACTTTCTAAGTGGTTTTGTTATGTGATTTTGCCTCATCGACATGTTAATTAAATGATTTTGCCATGATAGCACATGGATCGGAATTGATTAATTTGCCACATCGGTTTAGTGATTATATATACAACTAATAAAATAATAAAATATACCAAAAGCAAGTATTGGCACATGGCATTTCATCTCTACACAACGATAATCTATTCTGTAGTTATTTGTGCTCATGTTATATTATTTCTTTCATAATTATGGTTTAACTAGTGTGCAATTGTGAAAAACCAGTGATTTAATTCAGCACACACGCAAAACCACTCAATGAGTAATTTGGACAAAAAATGTTCATTGTTTAATGCCCGATTTTGTATTTTAGGGTGCTAGACTTTTAGGTAAAGTTCACGGCTATTTGGACTTTTACTAATAAAAATTATAGTTGATAAATAGCATCTTATGAAACACCCTTGTAAGTTCACAACTAGTACCCTTTACACACAGATGGCAGAGATGATTTTCGCTTCACGATGGTACGACATGTTGCTTTATTTCTAATTAAGGGTATGTTTGGTACAGCTCCGACTATAAGATTCATACTAGATCTAAGGTTTATATAGTATAATAAAATAATTTAGACTTTTATTTTTTGTTCAAAATAAAAACTAAATTGCTTCACTAAATACCCTCAAAATATCCATAACTTTAGGTCTAGGATTTTTTAGAGCTAGACTTGACTAGCTTAAAAAATTCTAGATCTACAGCTGTATCAAACGAGACCTAAGGTATGACATAAATAGTCATGAAATTTTTTGAATAAATCTGACAATATATATATAGTATGTTGATATTTACCACTCTATGAAAATTCAAGACTAAACTCGATCCACAAAACAAGACAAAAAAGACAAATACGGTTATGAAGAGATTAGCAAGTACTATTATAATTATAATTATAATTTATATGTCTTTATATGGATATATAATAATATAATTTAAATATTTATTTTTAGTCCAAAATAAAAATTAGATTGTTCAAATAAATACCCTCAATATATCCACATCCACAGCTCCGGATGCAGAATTTTATGAAGCTAGGTTTGACTAGCTCCAAAAATTCATATATTTAAAGCTATGCCAAATGGGGCAATAGTTAGATTTTCTTATAAATACTTTATACAAAATTTGGAAACTAGAGCACTACTCTGTTCAGTTCCATATTTATTAATATTTTGAACATATTCTCGTATACAAAGGAGTAATTATTTAGTATGTATATCTGTTATTTTATTTATATTAAATATAATTATGTTGTACTTATAATTAATAAGTTTGCACGTATATATGGATATACGTCTATCTTAATCATCAAAACTTTCATAATTTGCATTCATAGACTTTGTAGAAAGTCAATAAATAGCTAGCAGCATGCCAGCATTACAGTGGTTTTCATTGACAGCCTATAGGTAAATACAGCACGTGGCGCCCATTTTCACGTGGCTTGACCCTACGGACCGCTGACATGCATGCATGGTTGCGGCCGGAAGTCTAGCAGCCACACTGACGTTGCAAGAGGGCGTACGTGCACGATACTAAGTGCGTGCAAGTCAGCACGTACACGCGAATTAATTAAACGCGATCGTGATGCGTGAATCCCCGGGAAGGTAGCTCGCGTGTGCAGTTAAAGAGCGTTGCACATTTGCACGTATCCAGTCGTCTAATCACGTACGGTTCATTAGTTTTCCTTGATTTTGAGAGTGACATTTACCAGATTTAGCTCTAAATCACGTTTCCAATTCTTTCCTTATGGTGGGAATATCGGGACGTAACCATCCATGCTGCTAGCTAGCTTGTATTTTAAAGTTTCGCACATGCCACTCCTTTTCCTCGCGATTTCGGCAGGATGTTGATTGCTATTTTGGCAGTGTACCTTAATTCACTATGGAAAACTAAAAAATCACCGAGTGTCAAAATCTTCGTCGAGTACATTATTTCGGATACTCGGCGAAGATGAGTTTGCCGAGTGTTTTAAAAAAACACTCGACAAACTATAAACACTCGGCGAACAGTGGGTTTGTCAAGTGCCCCAAAAGAATACACTTTACAAAGATGGGTACTAACGGACGTCGTGACGGCATTTTTGGGCGGACAAAAAAAATTCCGGGTTTGCCGAGTGTTTTTTGAAAAACACTCGGCAAACCCAAAAGAGCCATTATTTTGTGTGGAAGAATATTTTCAGTCTACGTAATATTTGTAACTTTGTTTTAACTTGAAAATTTTTCTACACTCAAAATATAATATATATTATTACATGTAATTTTTTTACATTTTTCTAGATCCATTTGCTATTTTTAATTCATTAATTGTGTTTCTAGGATTTAAATTTAAATAGGTGAATTTTGAACTGCAAGTGTCTAAAATAATAAACCAAAATTTATAGAAAAATTATATTCATGTTTTTGAGTCCATTTTGAGTTCTTATCCATTAAACTAAAAGAAATTTTGAAAAAATTAGGTTACGACACTCAATCAGCAACATAGAGCTTAATGGTTTTTTAATTCTAAAAAAATCAAATAAAGTCTGAAAAACACGAGACTTGTCATGATGTTATAATATGATACGTAGATACTATAATAAAAAATTTAAAATGTTTCGAGAAAGTTGTCATGTAGGATGTTAAGAAAACGGAGATTCTTCGGGGAGGAAATAGGGTTTAGAGAAGAAATGTGTTATGTTTGAAAGCAAATTGATGATTAAATCTTTGTTTGAACTCGGCAATTTTTTTACAATTAAAATACAACATACCTTATCTCATGCAAAAATTTGGTATTTTTCTGGGTCAGTTTATTATTTTTAATTCATTAAGTGTGTTCTAGGATTTATATTGAATATGTCAAATTTGAACTGCAAGTGCATGAAATAATGAACAAAAATTTGTAGAAAAATCATATTCATATTTTTGAGTCCATTCGTAGGCCTTAACCACTAAATAAAAAGAAATTTTAAAAAATCTAGGTTGTGACACTCGATAGGCAACGTGGAGCTTAATGGTTTTTAAATTCTAAAAAAATCAAATGAAGTCTAAAAAACACGAGACCTGTCATGTGTTATAATATGATATGTAGATACTATGATAAAAATTTAAAAATATTTGGAGAAAGTTGTCAAATACGATGTTCAAAAACCGAAGATTTCGCGAGTATGAATTTGGATTTAAAGAAGTAATGTGTTAGGTTTAAAAGCAAATCAATGGTTAAATCTTCGTTTGAACTTAAAACTTTTTTTATAATCAAAATATAGCGTATCTTATCCCATGAAAAAATTTGGCATTTTTCTAGGTAAGTTAGCCATTTTTTATTTATTAATTGTATTTCTAGGATTTAAATTGAAACATGTCAAATTTGAACTGCAAGTGCATGAAATATTGAACTAAATTGTTGAAAAAAAATCATATTCATGTTTTTGAGTTTATTTTTAGTTCTTACCCACTATTGTTTCACAAATTTTGTCAACGAAAAAAAAACAAATTTGACAAAAATTGAAAAAAATTGTTTGCCGAGTGCTAGTTTGAGACACTTGGCAAACACAAGTGTATGCCGAGTGTTTGCACTCGGAAAACAAAATTTTCAGGTTTGGCGCCAAAATTTTCGCCCTCCTCCGCGGCCGCTTCGCGCCACGCCCCATCGCCTCCCCATCTGGC
>KE372911.1:167115-180362 GCA_000418225.1 Zizania latifolia
CCCGGCCGTGTCTGGCCACCTCTTTTTTTTTATTTTCACTTTTTTTGTTTGCCGAGTGCCAAACTTCGGGCACTCGACAAACCGTCCGTCATGCCACCGTTAGACGATTTTGTTTGTCTAGTGCTAAATTTGACACTCGGCGAACCTCTGTTCGCCGAGTATTGTTTACCGAGTGCAACACTCGATGAACCTTTCACCGAGTGTTTTTGGGGGTTTATCGAGTGCCCGTGGTACTCGACAAAACACTGTTTTTCCATAGTGATTAGGCATGCATATCGAAAGTGGCTAATTTAGCCCCTTTTTAATAATGACAACTAGTCGAATGCGGCCAATTAATCCTACGGGGCTATTAAAAGCCTAATTCTATTTACTATACAACTCTATTTATATTTAAAATTATATTTGTACAAAGGCACATATGTAGATATTATTGGTCAATGAAGACTAGTTTTAATAACTGACACAGTGGCACGACAAGATTGATAAATTCTACTTTATTATTTAGAGCATCTCTAAGAGAGTGGGTATTTTTTGTTCTCTAAAGCATCATATTGGAACCATCCTAAACTCTTTTGATTTCTAAAAATCAATCAATCCACAGCAGTATCCCTATCATCTCAATTCCTATATTTAAAAAAGAATTAGAAAATGAGTTTCTACTTTTAAGAGAAACGAAAGGTAACTTAAGGGATCACTTAAGATAGAGAATCGTTTAGGAATACTATTACAACGTGATTTTTTTAAAAATACCTAAATTTAATTTTAGAAAGCTAGATAATAAATTTAGAAAGCTAGATAAAAACACTTCGGAGATCTCTAAATAACTTTATAGAACCTCGTCAATGAGGTGTGTCCAAGGTAGTGGATCTCTCTATTGTGTAAATAAAATTGTATTAGCGCTGACAGCTCGAATTTGCGAACGGTCTGCAATCTTTAACATTCAAATTCTCCAATTAATAGTTGTAAAATTTAACAAGGAAATTAATCAACTCTTTATAGAGTCTAAAATTTGATGAGAAAGTTCCTCGTGTAGAAAGTTTAAAATTTCGATGAGAAATGTCTCAACTAGAAAGTTTTAAAAATCGATGAGAAAGTTACTCAAGTCTAGTTTTGTATGCATAGGTACAAACTTTCGCCTAATTAGTAGAAAGTTTTATAAGACCTAATCTAATCTGACGTGGAGAATTAACTAATCTAGCTTAATTATGGATTATCGTGAGTATGATTCCGATCCCAAACTGGTTTAATTTCTCAAAATAACATTTTTATATAAATTTTTAAATAATATTTATCAATATTTAAGCATTAAATTAATTCATGTAAATTCATTAATAATTTTTATAAGCTCAGCTTTATAGCATCCAGCATACATCATCCAATTTTATTTTAGTGCTCACGTACGCCATATATACATTTTGAGTAGACCGTTGTCTTCAGAACAAATACGGCGGCTTTGTCCGCATTGTCTTATTATTAGTAATATCTGAAATGCTTTCGGGCGGGTGTCCGGTGTCTGGAGGAAGCACTTTTGTCGGATGCGCGGGCCAGTGAAATTATGTCTCGCGTGTAGTAACCCGATCTGGTCCAATAAACTTTTTTGTCAAGTAAAAAACCTATAAAGATATAATGTTTTAATCAATTACAAATAATGCTTTAATGTAACTACACATATTGTTGCCCATATTGTTTTAGCTAGTATAATCTATAATGTAATGTTTCAGATTGTTTAATATTTGTTTATTTTATTCATTAAATAATATATCATTTTTATACATTAGTAGTATTTTAAAAAATATGCAAATCATGTTTAACTAGAAATATAAATTGTTTTAATTGTTTATATATAATATTTCAATCAGTTCTGATAAATGTTTTACATAATATATATGTAATGTTTCAATCAGTAACACATCATGTTTCAGCTAGAAATATATTTTTGTTTCAAGTGATTTTATGTAATATTTTAATCAGTTTTGAAAAATATTTCATATAATATATACGTAATGTTTTAATCGGTAACGCGTCATATTCAGCTAGAAACATATTTTGTTTTAAGCGTTTTTATGTAATGTTTCGAAAAGTTCTAATAAATATTTTACATAATATATACGCAATGTTTTAATCAGTAACGTGTCTTGTTTCAGCACTGAGCAGTTAAAATTTGATCGAACGGCTATGATTTGCGCGCAGTAATCTAACGGCTGAGAGGTGAGTCTGATACTCTGATGTTTAGCTTCATGTCGGATGTTCAGCTGCTAGTTATTCGTTAGTAATATAGGTAGACATGAATGGACAATTACTAGTTGGAGTATAACTTAATAGGCATGGCGCCGGGACTTTCGACCCGGTCAGCCGCATGCAGCTACGCGGCGCGTTCGCGCTTGCGCGCGCTCGTGTATAAAGTATAAACTTCGCCGTGCGGCGATGTGTCAAGCCAGTCGACGGGCGAGAGAGAGAGAGAGAGAGAGAGAGAGAGAGAGAAGAGACGAGAGGCGGAGAGCTGGGAGCAGATCGACAAGATGCAGCAGGTGTCAACAGCTTCAGTTCCGCGCTTTCCCTTGCTCCGCCGGCGGGCGACGGCGGCCGCGCACTGCCGGCGGCGGCTGTCGTCTTTCGTTCAGCTACAAGCTCGACGTCCACGACGCGGTAATTAATGCACGACGGATACATACAACTCAGGCAGCTAGCTAGGACGCCTGCTTGCTTGCTGCAGGTTGCTGCGCCCTCTCTCTTCAACTAGCTAGCTTAGTCCTCTCTCTGAGATTTCAAGGAACATGCTCGTGCATACACCATATGCACACCAGTAGTTTACAGGGGCGGAGCCGGAATTCATATACGAGCAGGCCACTCCAAAGCGAACAGCCAAAGCCAAATTAATTCATAACAATTACTAATTTGAGCTTCTATGCGTGGTTAATACACATTCACATACATATAATTTTACTATTTTGTACTCGTTCTGATAAAAAATACATGACAATACATATTCACATACAGACAATTTTACTATTTTGTACACTCTGATAAAAAATACATGATGGTTGGCCATGAATCTTTGCTGAACTTAGGAAGGTTTCAAATCAATTCTTTCAGGGCGCATAGTGCGTAGCAACGCCCTGGGGGTAGATACAGGCAAATGGAGAGCCGATGGACTGATCAGAACAAAAACAGTGCGTACATAAACTAAACATGAACTAACCTATTATGGTCACATTTGCACCCTGTAAATATTTCTTACGCGCATACTGACAAGCATTCTGAACTTTAATAAATTAAAAGATCAAGATGTGCCTGAATGATAATGAAGCAAGAGAAAAGACGGGCGCCATTGCTGACGCCGTCAGAGCAACACTCAAGACAATGGCAGAAGGTGAGGTCAACATAATGTTTTTGTCGACTGCAATTTTCTTGGCAGATACTCTATTGCAGTTCTCGTTTGCAGTTTCGAAGACATACAACCAACTTTTCATGGTAGATACTCTTGAAAAGGTTGGAGTCTCTAATTATTTCTCTTGTGAGATAACAAGAATCCTGGACATGGCATACAAGTAACGCCTCTAGCAGATCACATCTCTTGTGTATTCCTACTTATTTTTTCTCTTTTATGCTCACCCGATTTTGGTTGCAGGTCCTGGCAGCAAAGAGATCAGGAGATGATGATGGACATGGAGACATGTGCAATGGCATTTCGCATCCTGCGCATGCATGGATATGACGTTTCCTCAGGTATCTTCGCGTTTTGTTCGCTTTTTTTTGTGAGCTTTGCTGATGCTAATTGTCAATTACCTGAAACTTTCGTGTAGATGTGTTATCTCACTTTTCTGAAGAATCCAGAGTGCATGATTCTGTTCATGGCAATCAGAATGATACTAAGGCTCTGCTCGAATTGTACAAAGCTTCCAACGTTCGAATCTTGGAGGACGAGAGGACTCTCGATAAAGTTGGATCCTGGACTGCTGAACTGCTAAAGCAACAATTAAGTTATGGTACAGTTTCATCATCAGTAATGCCCCAGGAGGTAACACCATAACTGAATCATGCTTGTATGCTCTCTGAATCCCATGGGCATAGAGCCATAGATCAACACTTCATATGTACTTTCAGGTGGAATATGCTCTCCAACTTCCCTTCTACCCTTCTACTTTGGAACCATTAGAGCACAAGAGGAACATAGAACATTTTAGCGCCAACGGAATCCAAATGCGAAAATCAGAATTTTTGTAAGATCCTATATATATATAATTAAAACGCAAAAGAAATAATCATTCAATTCGGTAGTAACAGGATGAGTTCTGAACATGAACCAGGCCCCGCGACGCTACTGAAGATATTCTAGCATTGGCCGTTGCAGAATTCCATTCCGCCCAATCTCTGTACCGGCAAGAACTTCAGTACATGGAAAGGTATACTGTATTCAATTCAAGCCAAGAAGCACTCATTCAGATTCTGAGATGTATTTAATCAATTTGTTGGCAATAGCTGGGTGAAGGAGGTTCGGCTGGACCAGCTCAAGTTTGTAAGGATACTGCCACTGGATGTGTTGTTCTTCCTCGCCTCAGCTGTTTTGCCATGTGAATTATCCGACGCCCGCATCGCGTGGATCCAGAACTGTATCCTGACGGCTGTAGTCGATGACTTATTCGACGTCGCCGGATCGAGCGAAGAGTTAGAAAACCTCGTCGCATTATTCGAGAAGTAATTAAACACACTCTTCTTCTTGTTCAACGGCTTAATTTCCTTGGGTTCGCTGGCTATATATCGACATTTGTTGCAGGTGGGATGCGCACGACGCGGTCGGGTTCTGCTCTGAGAATGTAGAGACTGTGTTCTACGCTGTGTACAACACGAGCAACAAGATTGGAGCGAGGGCTGCAGAGGTGCAGAATCGCAGCATCAACAGCCATATTGCTGAACTTGTAAGGCTTAGATTGATACATATGTGCGCATGCATGTTCAATTGGGAAAGAAAGAAAGGGAAACTGTAATTTGCCGTAGAGTTTTTCTCCTGGGAAAAAAGAGAATTTTTTAGAAATTTGCCGTAGAGTTTTTCATAACAAGTTGTTGCAAATCGCGTGCAGTGGGTGGACACGGCAAGAGCCATGATGAAGGAGGCGGAGTGGAGCAGGGAGGGGTACGTGCCGACCATGGAGGAGTACATGCCGGTGGCGGAGGTGTCCTTCGCGCTGGGCCCCATCATCCCCACGTCGCTGTACCTCATCGGGCCGGAGCTCTCCGAGGGGGTGGTCGGAGGCCCGGAGTACGGCGAGCTGGTGCGGCTTACGAACGTGTGCTGCCGCCTCCTCAACGACATGGCGACGTACAAGAGGGAGAGCGGCGACGGCAAGGTCACCAACAGCGTCATGCTGCTCGCTGGGGGCGGCGGCGCCGGCGAGGCGGCGTCGGTCGAGCCGGCGAAGGATGAGATACAGCGGGCGGTGGAGGCCTCCAAGAGGGAGCTGCTGGGACTGGTGACCAGAGACGATGCGCCGGCCGCCGGCGCCGGCGGCCGTGTCCCCAGGCCGTGCAAGGATCTCTTCTGGAACATGTGCAAGGTGGCGAACCTGACCTACTTGCAGGCGAACGGCTACTGCTCGCTGGAGGACATGGTAGGCGCGGCGAGAGCGGTGGTGCATGAGCAGCTGAAGTTGTAAGTGTCACCTAGTTTGTTCACCCAAACAAAGAGAGAAAACCACAATTGTTTAATTGGCTACTTTATGCTTGTTCGCGTTTATAGAAGAGACCAATCAATTAAACTAGTAGTATATGCTAACGCTATGATAAAAAATAAAAGACACTAAATATATTAAACTTAAAATAAATAATAAGATAAATTAAGATTCACACTTAAAGAGATTGACGATAAGTTCTTATTATATTATTAAATTTATAGTAATTATACTTAAAAAATAAAATAACAAATTTAACCAGCAAAGAACACCTGAGCCATCTTATTTTCACTCGGTTATACCAATCAGAAGAGGAACGTATCATATATAAAGCTTCTTGAGTTGTGCACCTTCCTTCTCACTGTGTTTCTGTTCTTTGTCAGCCTCCTCTTGCTGCTTCTTTTGTTGTTGACTCGTTTCCTCATTTCAGCTTCTTCCTTTTCGCGGTGCTTCCGTTCTTTCCATGCTTCCTCTTCCTGTTTTCTTTGTTGTTTCTTCATTTCAGCTTCTTCCTTTTCACGACGTTTCTGTTCTCTCAGCGCCTCTTCTTGTTGTTTCTTCTGTTGTTTTCTCATTTGAGCCTCTTCTTTCTCCTTCCGTTTTTGCTCTTTCTCAAGTTGTGTCTGCACTTTCTGAATTGATAAAGTTCAGTTATGTGCTAAAAATAAACTGAAGATGAAGTGACTTCATGTATAGGAACTTTATCTCTAACATTGCAATAGAACAGATGCCGAACTATTGTCCTCAAAATACATGAGATCCTCGAATAAAATTGACAGAAGATATTTTCATGTGACCGTTTCAAGAACAAAACTGTAAGGATTACTAACATTAGTAGAGATGTTTTTTGCGGCTCAGAGTCATCCATGTCCTCAGTAATCCCAGCATTTTTGTTGTTTTTCTCTATCTCTTGTATCGACTCCTTAGCTGTTGATCCAATATTTTTGACACCCCTTATTGCAAAAGGAAAAATATAAATCAGGAGTTCAAGAGATTCAAGGTGTGCATGTCTCATAAACAGTGTGCATGGAAATCATTTAGACAGAAGGCAAAAAAAGGTACACACCGTTCAATGTTGTTCTTTTGTGTCACTCTTTTCACCAATGATCTAATACCTTCTAGGTTCAGTGTTTTGCTTAATTTTATTGATGCTTTTCTGATATCATTTACTTGAGCTTCAGGTCCTGGAGCTTCTAGAATTGATAAAGTTGCTGCAATCTTCTAGAATTGATAAAGTTGCTGCAATAGGTGCACTTACTTAGCACAAAAGGAAAGGTATGGAGTGGATAAATAGACATTCACGGTTAACCATATATGCAAAGTCAAGTTTATTTAACAACATAACAATTCAAAATATTCAGTGCAATATGTTGAAATGGTTGAAGACTTCAGCTGTACAAAGCAGAAGACAGACTCTATTATATTGTTAAAACATGGCTAAAGAAGGCACCAGATCATAGCATTATAGATTGATCTAATATAAATTGAAGAACTAAATTATATACTACCTCCGATTCCTTTTATAAATCATCATTAACTCTTTTCTAGCAAGCAGCCAACCACAGCATTGTTCGACAAATTACCAGCTTTGGATTGCATCCTGTGACCTGAAACCTACCATTTCGCGACAATGGGAATGTGGTTAGCTTGAAGGCACAAGCTTGACGGACCAATTCTTGCGACGACTTTCTCAGCAAAAGCACATCCCTCTACCCAGCCCCTTGGACGAACAATCTTCCACTCTGCTCAACCTGAAACGAGGTAAATAAACACGAAGAAACAACTAAATCAGTGCTCTTGGAAGAGGAATCCCTACTGGTGTTAATCTTCAGATCCAACGAAACAAGTCCAGATCTAACGGGATCCAGATAAGCCCCTAATTTTCTTAGGGCACGAGATGAATCGAAGCGAGGGGAAGGGGCATCGCCACGCTCCGCCGGCAGCGGCCCGAATGCGTCGCCTCGCCGCTCTGGCCACCGGGCGTAGAAGACGGGCTTGTCGTCGGGGACGAAGACATCGACGCTGTGGATGTTGCCGCCGCGCGAGGCGATGCACTCCGGCAGGCGCGTCCTGGTGGGGGTGATTTGAGGCACACGCTGGAAAAAACAAGAGAAGAGGAGAAATGCATGGCGCACCGGGCACTGGAAGAGGTGGATGCCGAGGAGGTTGGCGGCGGGGACGGCGACGGAGAGGGGGCGGCGGACGAAGGAGAGCATCGCACCGCTTGCAGATTCTATGCGGTTCCTATCCCTGAAACATCTTTCTAACAAATCTCGCAGAACGACAGGAGATTCCAGCGAATCAGAGAGGAGATTAGAACGAAGGGCTGAGATTTAACAAAAACAAGAAAATGGCTGAGGTTTACTTGAGAGATGATATATTTATTCCACAACTTATTAATTATCAATTTTTAGTAGTGTGTCCTTGCTAACGTTACAATAAATTATATTACAAATGGATTACATGAACACGAACGAAACGAAGAACAACAGATCAATCAATTACACAGGATGAGCAAAACGACGAGAATGAGTACAAGATTTGAGCTAGGAGCCATCCACCTAATCCATTGATCAACTGATTCTGGATTCTTTTGTAACATATGCCTTAGAGAATTTCTGGATTCTGCTTGCCTTTACATGCTGCAAACCAAGAGGTGCCAGATAATTGGCCATTTTTCAGGATCAGCATTAAATGCAGTTTGTGCATCAGGATATCGTCTGAAGAACCCCTTCACTTTCTTCTTGACCTACATTATTAGATAAGAGGGCATTTGAATTCTTTCAAATTTATCTTTTGAAGTATCAGATGGCTCACCTTTTAAACTATCGCAAATGCCAATTCAGATTCAGTGATAGACTAAAATAACACAAGATATGGAATTTATAAGCTTTCTTGTGCAGCAGCCAGCAGTATAACCAACAAAATAAAATGGAAGTTAATCCTTGTATAAATTACAAAATGTACCACATCTTTAGCTCTTACCCTACAACTTGACTCGCATACATCAAAAAAAGAAACCCTATTTCCCCTAACACCAAATAGAAATGTGTACAGAAATATTACAATCATCCCTTCCTCATTAAAACAATGTACTTGGTAGCAGAAGGTGTGTGTATATCTACAGATGTGCAAAGCATTCAAAGCTCCTAAAATGGAATAAAACTTGTATATAAGGTTATTGGTTAGTTTTAGTAACCAAAATATATTACAAATGGAATAAAACTTGTATCTAAGGTTATTGGTTAGTTTTAGTAACTAAAATATATTACAAATGGAATAAAACTTGTATCTAAGGTTGAATGCTTTATAAAGGTTATGAGAAAAAAGCTAGTTTATTGACTCCCCTAACAGGCTAGGCCGCAAAGTTGCTTCTCACCATAAGGATAACCTTAGCCCCTGTATCACTATCCCTGATCAAGGATATTTAAGTTAACATGAATAGAGCAGAACACTTACGGAAAGCTTCCAATAATGCTGTGCAGGCACCGGAGAAGATGGTAGCTCTCGCAGAACATGCTGCAGACATGTTTTTAACTTTACATAAATATACTTCGCGAGCAGGAAATGCAATATTAAAACTCTTACAACATCTATGGATTTTTTAGCATCAACATAACAGAAACTACAGCAAGGCATTATACAGTCACCAATAACATGAGCATCCTCGTCTGGTGCAAACTCCCCCTTCCCTGGAACAAAACAGAAAAAAGTGCAAGAGAAAACAAGCATGATGGAACAAGTAATCATATTCCACAGAAGATCAATACATAGTTTAGCCAGCTGTTAGAAAGTTCTGAGACCTTATATTCATAGACCTATTATTGAGCAATAATAATACTAACGTGTGACGGCAAGTAGGAAACTACCCTAATAAAGAGAGATCAAGAAATAGAGCAAAAAATGGATAGCTTTGATATAAATTATGGAGTTAATTTTGATAAAGCTGCTTTAACAAAGAAACAATACTGGTAGTGGCTTTGAATAAAACTATACAAAGAGGTACTTTCGCTTTGCACCATGGGCTCAGCTCCCCTGAATTTCCATGTAGGCATATGTTCAAATATCCATATGCTTGGAAAGCAAAGAACGGTAGAAATATAAAAACAGATCGCAAAAATCCAGTGACAAGGACCTGCACAGCCAACTTGGGGCAGAAAGGAAAATATGGTCAAACAAACATTTATTTAGCAACAGTATCTTACAAAAAGAAACTTTTGCATAGATCGAATCAACATGGGATGTCGTGTGCGGTCTTCAAGTCAGATAATTATTAATTACATTAAGCATCATGCGAAACTGTAAGAAACCATAAAACAATCTAAAGCTAAACTTACCATGGGCCTTTTCTTCTGGAAAACATCGTCATATGCATGTAGCAAAGCCTGAAAACAGAAATAACTGGCATTAAGTGCTCCATTTGACCTAGCTGAACCAGAGAGTGCGAGCATTATCATCGCGATGGTATTAGCACCGGTAAACAGGTAGAGTAGTCCTCCAATTGAAATAATGCACAAGAATGCGAATTTTTTTATAAATAATATTATTTGACTATTTGTTGCAGCCAGCAACGGCTTACCACCGTAAGAGTACCTGCGTAACATCACAAAATATTCAGGTGGTAACAAACAATTCATGCATAGTAAACAGTCAGTAAAACACATTATTCATAGCTAAGTTTGCAAGGACATTATGAATTTAGCAACCTAAAGCATTGATGTGGATATGCATCCAACCGTTTCTTAAATTTCAAGAAAGTTCTGTCGGCACCAAGAGCCCTATCATATTCATAGCTTTCTCCTTCCCATTTCTCTTCTTCATCCTTTGATACTTCTGCAATTTCTTTTGCCAAAACAGACTAGCTGCTATTTGGACCTACAATGCCTTTGCCCCCTCAATTGCTCCTTACCATAATAGATGTACAAAGAAGGGAGAACTGCAAAAGGAAAATTTCATAAGACCAAAACACAAGACTTTGTTCGTATATCAAGCTTTTCCTCACCTGGTAAGCTTGGATCATCTGCTTTCTCCTTTCCAACAGGGCATTTTATGGGGGGCATTGCTACGCTTCGATTTGTTTTGCTTCTTTGAGTTAGATGCTAATGTGGCAGCTTGCTCAAGTGCAATGGCCAAGGCATCCAGATCAATTTCATCATCGCTGCCCTCGTGACTCTTGTCCGGAAAACTTGAAGAAGTCTCACTTAAACAAACATTACCCTTTCTTTTGATCTACTTCGTCAATCTTACCATTTGTTTGCACAATGCTATGGCACTTTTGGACTCTTAGGACCTTCCAGCTGTATTAAAAAGGAAAAATTCAGACTAAAATCGAACCATAAAGATCCCAAGCTAACATATAAACTATAATCATATAGGAATGAAGGGATACATACTTACCTTTGAGTGTTAGGCTTACATTTTGGTGTCGGACAGACAAGCACATAGATAGTCCTGCTCTCAATGTTTAACTTTGCCACAGGAGCATAAACCTAAGATTATCACATCTCATAAAAATAAAGCAGAAGTACTAAGTATTTTCATCGTCATAAATCGGTATGAACCTAATCTATGAGACACTCGAGGGAATTTTAACTAATGCTCAGGCATCGCAATGATCTTTTTTCATACAAGCATTCATCCAGACATGTTCCAAGTCTTGAATTCTTGCCAAACAGAAAATACTCGCGTGAGCAACAAGGCACATCTTGGTTCCACACAATTCTACAGTCCCATTTCCTCTACAGCTTAGATAGTTTAAATCCCAAAATCCCGACGCTCTAATCACTATTTCCAACTTAACACAACTCAGTCGTTTATCCAGATTCAATCCTGCCGATCCCAATCCAACATCACACCAAACAAACCTGACACAAGTTTGACACTTGTGTTTTGTGCCAAAACTTAACATCTAAAAGCCTAAAGAAACCATTTTCCCCACGGTAGTAGAACTCACGCTACAATCCACCCATCCAATTTCGCATTGCTCAAGTAGCCTTACGAAATCCCAATCCAATTCCGAACCGCAAAAGCAAAATCGTACGAAATTGAGGAGCAGAATTTCAGAACCCAAACAACAGACATACCATCCGGTCATGAACTTCTTGGACGCCCAGCTATGCACAACCTTATGAAACGCCTGAAAACCAGGAACACGAAAAAGGCGTCACATTTCGAAACCCGCATTGCTGCTCCCACCAGATCAAATCTAGCTCGAGGCTCAACAGTCCACGGCAAGATGATTCGGTGGTGGAGGGGGACCTCACGGCCAATCTGTGCCGCGGCCGAGGTGACGGAGGCGGACGATGGCTTGGAGTTAGAGATTACCTGATAGCCCGTGAAGCCTCGCTGCCTCGAGGAACGGATCAAGAGAACCCTTTTGCTTCCTGCAGCATGACAAAAATACATAATTATCTCAGTACATCAACACACAAAAAATATACAATGTATCAGAGTTGCCATTTGCCAAAAGAACAAAGTTACCTCGGGTTGCTTTGACCCAGAATACAAGCATTTCTTAAGCACAATAGAATGTGCTAATAGAAGCCTATTGTTCATTGTTCAGCTGCTTCTTGAACCAATACAACAGTGGTATCAGTCTGGTTTCGTAAGTTTGAAAGCACAATCAAATTGTCTGGAATTTGCCTATTTTGACAAAAAGATAGGCAAACAATTGCAATTTTAATGTGCATATGCAAGCATAAAATAAATTGATCATATGCAAGAAATAGAGAATTGCTACTTTGCAACTTCCTCTGGAAGTCTCAATATATACCTCTATTTTCTCATAGCTACAGCAACGAGGTGTTCTGTCATGCTCATATAAAGGGCAATACTTCTGCCCCCAGAATGGATGGGCTCTGTACTTTATCATGCTAGTCCTGTTCATCAGAAAATGTCTTACAAATTGAAGTCAGACATCACACTTTGGGTGATGTAGCTCTTTGTAGCACAGCTTGTGGTATGGATCTGCACCTAGCAAGGTGAACTGGGAAACAGAAACACAATTTAAGGAAACTGTCACTCCATGAGGATACCCAAACACACCTTCTTGAAATATTTTTTTTGAAAAGAATCGCGAGAAGGTTACCTTTTGGATTTTCGGCATCCTCTGCAAGAGAAAGGGCAAGTGCACGGTCCAGTTCCTCATTGTTATTCCCAAGTGGATCTTCCTCCTAGAAATACAACAAAGAAAAGGTCAGGCAAATCATTTTCCCATGATAACACTACAACATTACCTTGACATGAGTGCTAAAGCCTAAAGGTAAGGTGAATTGGATAATGGCACTCCAGGAAGCAAAGAAAAGAACCACATGAAAAAAATGACAGAAACCATCACCTTTGGTCTAACTGGCTCTTCCCAGAGCGTGGTCTCTTCTTCGGCGGTCACCCGAGGGCGCCGTCGGTCCGGCTCACTGTCCTTTGGCCCTTTTAGCAAAGCGCAGAGCCACTCCATGAAGCTGGATCTCCTCTCTGCGTGAATCAACATGAACATCAAAGGGAGAGGTCCTGCTTTCACCGTACTTGCGCGAAGGGAGAGGTCCTGCAGCCAGGAGAACGCCGGCAGGCGCCGCCGCCGGATCT
>KE372911.1:182424-192559 GCA_000418225.1 Zizania latifolia
GTTTGTGCAAAAATCCATCTGGGCTAGGCCTTAGAACATTAAAATTCAATCAAATATCACGTGGGCCAAATGGGATTTTAATTTTGGATAATGTGAATAGGATTTATTCGGATTATCTGAATCTGAATCCGTATCCGTCGGATACCATCGATGTCATATCTATTTTCGTATCCAAAAAAAATCCGTATCCGAATTCGTATCCGAATCAATAAAAGCCGGATCCGAATCCATTTTTTCGGATTCGGTCGAAAACTATCTGAGTCACTTTCACCCCTACTTGCTGCACACCCGCACATGCACTGCCCACACGAAGATTCCGCCTAACTCGTTTTTGTAGGGAATGTTATGACTGGTATGGCCTTACAAAGTATATGATACTCGCTTGTAATAACATGGCCTGCGCGTCATAATTAATTATAGTCCAAGGCTGTTCAAATGTTGTACGACCTGCACGTCAACATGTGATGCTTCTGCGCTTGTAACTAGTATAGTGCTATTAGTTGTAATAGGCTGATATAGGTTCATGGAGGCCTGAGGCGTGATGACCCGAAGGATAGGAACCATGGAGATGAAGATCACCATGCGAAAGGGCCATACTACGTCATAGTTGATATGATTGCATGTGATATTTACTTATGTTCCTGTCATATTATTCTTTTATATTCTGTATGTGGTAGGCATCGTCACCATGTTAGAATAGTTTCCCTCAGAAAATTAAGTATTGATGCTCTTTCCAATAGCTGCACCTACTAAGGTTCTCGATCATCGATGATGGGTCTGCCAAAGCAGGGTGCCGTCTTTTATTTTGACCAGTTAGGGTGAATGTCGGACAACCACATGCATAGTATTGATTTACTTAACAAAGCTATCAAAACAGTTTTGGGCTTTGGGGCATGGAGTTGGGACTCGGGCATTGGATGCTACCCCAACGAACAAGAGTCACATATGATATGATTAGCAAGTGTTACTTACCTATGTCAGTAATCTTCTAGCAGTGATGCCAAAGCTCAGTAGGAGTTAGATGAATATGGATCTTGTCCCACAATATATCGTTAGAGGGAAATCGATCATTTTTCATATTGTGGTACATCTTTTATTTGATAGAAGATTAACATAGCATAGTGCTGAACCTTGTATTGTTATTGTATATCATGGCACCTACTGCAAAGAACACTTCTGTTTTTAATCTATGACCTATCCTTGAAAGGGAGAAATTGTCTGGAACAAACTTTATAGACTGGTACAGAAATTTAGGAATTGTTCTCAAACAGGAGAATAAGAATTACATTCTAGAGAAACCCCACCCTGATGAACCAACGGATAGTACACCAATTGCTGAAAGGCGGGCTTATGAGAAGCACGCTAGTGATTCAATTGATGTTAGCTGTCTCATGCTTGCATGCATGTCCTCTGAGCTTTAGAAGCAATATGAGGACATGGATACCTACGATATGATCATGGGGTTGAAGGGCATGTTTGAGAACCAAGCACGGACTGAGAGGTATAATGTCTCAAAGTCCTTGTTTGTGTGCAAGTTGGCGGAAGACAGTCCAGTGAGTCCTCATGTGATCAAGATGATTGGTCACGTTGAGAACCTGGAGAAGCTTGGCTTTAAACTTGATAAAGATTTGACCATAGATATGATTCTTCAGTCGCTCTCTACGAGCTTCAAGCCGTTTATCATGAATTTTTATATGAATGGCATGAAGAAGACCTTGGCTGAATTGCATGGGATGCTCAAGACAGCCGAGGAGAGCCTTAAGAAAAATCCTAGTCAAGTGATGATGGTTCAAAAGGAAAGTAAGAAGAGAAAGCGTAAGGGAAAGGCTAAAGCTTCAGATGCGATCTCGAGCTCTAAGTCTAATTCGACTGGAAAGTCCAAGTTGGACCCTGCTAGCTCTGACACTTGCCACCACTGCCATAAGCCTGGCCATTGACGGAGGAATTGCAAGCTGTATCTAGAAGAACAAAAGAAAAAGAATGAAAGTGCGACTTCCGCTTTAGGTATAAATATTATTGAAATTTATCTTGCTACTCGTCCAAGTGATTAATGAGTATTTGATACCGGATCAATGATTCACACTTGCAAATCGTTGCAGGGGCTGAAAAGGACTAGAAAGTACGCAAGAGGCGAATTGGACGTTCGCGTCGGCAATGGTGCAAAAGTTACTGCGTTGTCCGTCGGTGTTTATTCTTTGTCGCTACCCTTAGGATTAGTTTTGGAGTTAAATAATTGTTATTTTATTCCCGCCTTGGATAGAAACATTATCTCTTCGTCATGTTTAGAGGAAGACGGTTTTTAATTCATAATAAAGAATAAGTGTTGTTCAATATTTTCGAATGGTATGCTCTATGGTGTTTGTCCGGAATGGCTTATATGTTCTGGATCTTGAGGATACACATGTCTATAACATTAATACGAAAAAACCTCAACTCAATGATTTGAATCCTACCTATGTCTGGCATTGTCGTCTGGGTCATATAAATGAGAAGCGCATGCAGAAGCTCCACAGAGATAGGCTTTTGGAGTCATTTGATTTTGAATCGTTTGACACATGTGAGTCTTATTTACTTGGCAAGATGACTAAGACGCCTTTCACTGGTCAAAGTGAGAGGGCAAACGAACTATTGGCCATTATACATACTGATGTATATGAACCAATGAGTTCTACAGCCAGAGGTGGATTCTAGTACTTCATAACTTTTATCGACGATTTTAGTAGATATGGTTACGTCTACTTAATGAAGCATAAGTCGGAATCATTTGAAAAGTTCAAGGAGTTCCAAAATGAGGTACAAAATCATACTGGCAAGACAATTAAATTTCTACGATCGGATCGTAGAGGTGAATACTTGAGCCATGAGTTTAATTATCATCTGAAGCAGTGTGGAATTGTTCCACAGCTGACTCCACCGGGTACATCTCAGTGGAATGGAGTGTCCGAGTGGAGGAACCGAACTTTGGTAGACATGGTCTGGTCGATGATGAGTCAAACTAATCTTCCATTGTCTTTCTAGGGATTTGCTTTAGAAACTGCTGCTTTCACACTAAACAGAGTTCCATCTAAATCTGTGAAGAGGACGCCATATGAGATATGGACTGGGAAGCGTTCTGGGTTGTCTTTTCTAAAGATCTGGGTTGTGAGGCCTATGTAAAGTGTTTGACGTCTGATAAGCTTACTCCTAATTCTGATAAATACTTCTTTATGGGGTATCCTAGGGAAACCAAAGGATATTACTTCTATAACCGGAAAGAAGGCAAAGTGTTTGTCGCCCGAAATGGTGTTTTTATTGAGAAAGAGTTTCTCTCGAAAGGAGTTAGTGGAAGCATGGTGCAACTCGAAGAGGTTCAAGAACCACTAGAAAGTGTTTCAGCTCCTATTGAACAGCCACTCGACACGCAAGATGTTGCAGAGCCTATTGTCGAGACACACCAGTCCCACGTCGGTCGGAGAGGTTGAGTCGTGCGCCCGAACGGTTAGCGTTTTTGACCACTGAGCAGCGTGACATATTATTATTGGAAAATGATAAACCTAAGACCTATTCAGAAAAGGTGATGTGACCAGACTCTGAGAAATAGCTTGGAGCCATAAGATCCAAGTTAGAATCCATGCGAGAGAATCATGTTTAGAACTTGGTCAATCCACCTGATGGTGTAAAAACTATCGAGTGTAAATGGATTTTTAAAGAGCATCCTTAAGTACTTGAGAAGAACTAAGGATATGTTTCTAGTGTTTGGAGGTGAGGAGGAGCTCGTTGTAAGCGGTTACACCGATGCTAGCTTTCAAACCGACAAAGACGATTCACGGTCGCAGTCAGGATTTATGTTCTGCCTCAATGGAGACACAGTGAGTTAGAAAAGTTCCAAGCAAGAAACGGTTGCGGATTCTACCACAGAGGCCTAGTATATCGCAGCTTCAGAAGCTGCGAAGGAGGTAGTTTGGATCAGAAAGTTTATTTCTGAGCTTAGTGTTGTCCCTAGTGCGTCCAGTCCAGTGGACCTCTATTGTGATAATAGTGGTGCCATTGCGCAAGCCAAGGAGCCTGGGTCGCACCAGAAGTCTAAGCACATACTGCGGCGCTATCACCTGATCCATGAGATTATTGATAGAGGTGATGTGAAGATATGCAAGGTGCACACGGATTTGAATATAGCCGATCCGTTGATGAAGCCTCTCTCACAGCCCAGGCATGAGGCGCACTTGAGCTCTATGGGTATTAGATACTTACGTGAGTGAGTCGAGTGTATGTGAGAAGAAGTTGTTTTTGTCTATGCTGATGTACATTTGTATAATTAGTTATCTTGTTTCTTGAATAAATATCTTTTACATAGATCAGCAAGCTGATGATTTGTTTGTGAGACTCTTTGTGTTACGATGTTATTCTAAATGATCCCTGATCTGAGATCGTCATGTGGGATAGTGATGATTTATAGATTAGCGCATCTGTCTGATTGATGATCATGTTTCACAGATCATAGACATGAAGATGCTAAATCAGTGATGTGGACTCATGTTAGTGAACATAGAGTTGGATAGACCCACCTTGAGATACTGCTGGGATTGCTATTTTATATGTGCCATCAGTTGTCATCTCAAATGGTGTACCTGTAGAATCCTTAGACCTGAGATCGTCATTGATTCCAGAATATGTAGTAGCACACTTAGGGGCTTCCAAACGCTATTCCGTAAAAGGGTAGTTATAAAGGTTGCTTTCGGGTGTGTCACGAAACATGTCATGGGATGTGAGCGGTCAAGATGGAATTTACCCCTCCTAGATTACGGGAGAGACGTCTCTGGGCCCCTCGAGGTAGTCGGATTGGAAAGTGCATGGACATGTCACTATGATCAAAGAGTTGATCATGATTAAATCCACTGCTTGATCGAGTGAAGTGTCGAGCTATCTACAATGGTGGCACGAATCTCGCCTTGAGCTTGACTGATGTAGTATGGAAAATGGATTGGTGCATGAGTATATCAAGGTTCATAAAGTATGATTTTGACTTTGTATGCTTTCGGGGGTCAATATGTGCTGCTAGGTATCGCTATTGATCGGCGATTCGAAAATGGTTTCCGGATAGTGGCCGTTTGCATATGAAACTATCGGGTCGCACGCTTAAGGGAATTGGATTTTAAAGCTTGCAAGAATTGTCTCTTTTGCAAGTGGGAGATTGATGGAATTGTGCCTAAGAAAATTCTGGGAGAACTAGAAGTTTCGGCTGTAGCTGGAAGTTCCTGGTTTTGGAGTATCCGGAATATCCGATGGGATCGAAAGTTCCAGGCTAGCCCCAGGGTTCAGTCTTCTAGACGAACCGAAAGTTCCGGCTGTAGCCGGAAGTTTTGGGTTCTGGACGAACCGGAAGTTCCGGTTGGACCGGAAGTTCCGGGTCAAGAATTAATTTGACACAGAAGGTCGCTTTCGGAGGTTCTAGATGTGATCCAAAGTTCTGAGGTCTGAAAGTTCCGGCTATAGCCAGAAGTTCCGGGTCAGGCGAACAGATTAGATCTGTTGGGCTTCAATACAGATTAAAGGCCCATGATAGAGCACTATATAAAGAGAGATAGGGCAAACACGAAAGGGCTGCTGATCATTGCTACTTCACCCTAGCCCTAGCCGCCACCTCTTTTCTCTCCTCGGTTGCAAAGCGTTGTGATCGATCTCCCCGAATCTCGTGAGTGGTGCTAGCACGTCGGCGCGAGGTGATCCTATCCCCGGACGTGTGGATATCGTGGAGGCACTACTCCAATAGTGATGCTCATCGTCTTCTTCTCGTGGAGATCGTCAGATCGTAGGATCGCGTTATCTTCATCGCCGGATCGCTGACGACGGACGGAGTCAGGAGGAGCAGCTCGAGGACGCGCTTCGTCGACTCTACTTTCGCTGCCCGAGCGCGTCTCGAGGCTTAAGATAACGATCCATGATCCCATTACACGCATCATTCCTAGGCTAACGGGGTAAAATTTTGAAATTAAGCGCTAGCGTAGCCTCCCCATAACCCAACATTCTTTCCATGGGGGTTTGGAAGGGAATTACTTTTTAAAGCCAAATGTCTACAATACTTTCTAAGTGTAAGTGGACTGATGTACTAAAATTCATTAGTCACACGCTCTAGCTGCAAGCCAACGTATAACTTGGTTCTATCCAAGTGTTTTAGTTCAAACTCAAATTCAAAGGATGAGTTTGCTTCTACTATTCACATGGTATTCAGACCATATTCATAATCCATTTAGGGATCTTCATTATTCATGCACATTTTTTTCAGAGAAAATATACTAATACTACTAAGACTATTTCTATTTTTTCTATCTTGGTTCAAGACATGGTACTTCATATACCTTCGTACAATTATCTGATCCAAGCTCCCATGCAAAATAACAACATCAATCAATTCATTACTCAACATAATATGATTTCAAGCGGCTATTCAACTCCTGGTTGATTTCGATATTCAACTACTAGTTGACTGCCATTGAGATTATATTTCTAAAGGTAATTCAGCCTATGATCAGATAATATATTTCACAATCAACTCCTAGCAGTTGAGTGAAAACTTTATACAATAAGCCATGCTTTTCTCTTACTATTTTTTTAGTTTGTTCAGACAATTTAGTTGTTATTGCCTTCTTACAATCTTCTTAATATGACCTCTTCATACATTCAACGAGCGATACAGGCTGAAGGTCAAGATTTATGATTGTGGCAACAATAAATAGTAAGTGCAGATAATTAACAGTTGCTATATCATATGATTCATCTGAACTTCTATAACTTCTAGTTATTACATTATGGGTTGCACATTCTAGTGCTTCATCATCTTGCTCACTATTATTTTTCATCATAGAAGCAAGGTCCTTTAGTGTACCAGCGGCTATTTTAATGCGTACCTTATTGTCGGTGTCTTCCTTCATGGGAAGATTCATATTGGTATGCCTATTTCTGAGGTTCCATATCATCGCCAGGTCTCAACTGGCTCCCCTTCATTTTGTGGGACAGTTTTCGTAATTAAGTATGATAAGCTCCTATGTCCTATTTTCATCGGACGTCTCCGGCTACTTAGGGGCATGAAGAATCAGAGTTCTCGTCATATTATTTTTGTTTGAGGCCTCTGGACGAGATGAGGGATACCTTTTCTTTCTTCGGTATTTCACCCTCTCCGGTGCATTACATTCAGGTAATACAACTTAGTCATGCTTTTCATATCACAAAAGCAATTAGGCAGTATAACTTTTAGTTATTGGGCACTTCAGTTACTTCTATACTTCTAGAACTTTTTACACTGTATTCACTAGCGTGAGGTAATATATATAATCCCTTCCATCTCTATCATAATTTACCGATATTTTTCATACAAGGGCTCATTCTCTCCCCCTAAATGATGAAAAATTATAAAAGTAGAATGCTACATGCAAATCTCCGTTCACAAGTTTTACGGACTTTTCGAAGAGAGCTTTTTTAATCTAATATGGTAGTAGGATATGCACATACTTTAGGTAGAAAAATCAACACTAATTACACTATTGTTGAGTAGATGTTGTATGCCAATGTTTTAAATTATATTTGAGATCCGCTGTATTTAGAACTGCATGCCCTATTCATGACGGATAAATTACAACTATGCAATAATGATATAGCAATTCTTCTAATTTTTCATTCCTTATGCTTAGTCCATTCAGGTGGACAAATGATACTTAGTGCACTACTTTGCCTCTCATGTCAATGCATTAGTCATTAGTCGCTATACTTTAGCGTTGTCTATTCAGGTGGGCTGCTTTTGATGATCAAGACATAACGGTCAAGCAGATAATAGCTCAAAATGTGTCTATTACAAAGATTTACGAGCTTCAAACAGTATCATAATAGCCCATACAGGGGTTTAATAAGACCAAAACATACTCTAGATACAGTTTAGGAATGATTTCACATTGGTCTAGTGATTAATTTCCAAACGGTGCATGCGGGCACGCTAATCTGTATGATTTAAGAAATTATTTTACTTTTAAGCTATAACCATATGAGTTGTCAATTTATTTTTCTCGTAATTCAAAATACCAAAATTAACATAATGCATAATTCTAATGGGAGAAATAAAGTCTTAAAGTAGCATGCACTTCGAGTGTATTTATAGTATAGCCTAAATATTAAAGAATGTATACTTCTAATATAATTTCTTCAATTTCTACATACCTTAAGAAAAGTTTAAGTGGGTTCAAGTACAACAATACTTTATTACTATGTAAAGTTATCCCACAACTAATATGACCATGGCTCTTTTAGGGCCTACAAAATGCATTTGTTGCTTCCTACAATGGTCATAATATTTCTAGTTCTCGTTCATCTAGAAATATTTTTTTTTCTCAAAGTTATATTTGTGGATCTGCAAGCCACAATTGATTCATTCTTTTTATTTGGGCGCTACACAAGATTCTAGTCCAAGACAATTTTCATGCGCGAGGAAGTAGCAATAGAAAAATAAATATCTTAAACATGCTATGACATATTGGAAATAATTCTTTATTACAGTGAAAAATATTTGCTCTTCAAGAACTTCTAATCTTTCATTCAATTCGCTCTTCTAAAGTTATTATTATTCAATCCTCTAATATTTAGCTATATTTAGATGATATAAAAACTCTAATTCTGGATAGAGTCTACATGTAGGCTAGCTACTTCTTTATTGATAGCTGCTCTTCACTTGTGATAGCATTAGTAGGTTTCTATTAACATCATAAGAAAGTCAACCGAGATTTAATGGACACTGCCACCTATCATGAGAGGTGCAGTCTCAATCATGAGGATGTCCTTACTCACTGCGATGGTGAGGCGTATCTCAAGTTGTTTACTTCTAGTATTTCTCCGTGCTGTGCTTCGGTGCCTTGTAAATTCTAGAACCATATGGCTTGACATTCTTCTTGGTTGTCTCGCCATTCTCATCACTAGGCTTCACTTCATATGCGATCACTTTTCTTTCATTCCTATCCCGCTTCTTATGACGGGTTTTGCGCAACTTTTAAAGAAACGGCATTAGCTTCAAGGCTATTGCACTTTCAATGTGGCTATGAAATGAAGTTCTTCTTTAGGAGTCCATCCTAAACATCGTCGAGCTATAACATGTCAATCGATTTAGAATACTTCATGTATTTTAATTGACGATAGTTGCGTGTGGATTCTGCCGCGTTTAGGTGGAAAGCGAAAAGAGTATTTTCAATTTCTCTTTAATCTAAAATCTCTTTCAGCGGAGATTCAAAAAAGTGCAGATTCAGTGCAACGTGGAGTTAAACTCTCAGGTATATTCAGAAAGAGTCAGAATCGGATTCATTCTTGCTCTACTGGAGGCTTCATGGTGTACTTGAGACGTTCGAAACGCTCATTCAGGGCATCTCATAGTACTCTCTAATTCGTCGTGGCCATATACTCATCCTTCAAAGTGGAGAGAGATATGTCGAAGAAATGGATTGCTTGATCATTTTCATCCAACATGGGGCAAGTTCATTATTACCCATGGTCTACGGTGTTGCAGAGCTTCTTGGCTCAAAGTGTGATATGTACATCCGATGCCTTGGTGAGATAGTTGCGGCCATCTGCACTTTGCTCCGTGAATTGCTTGATCGCGATGCAAGTCATCTATGATGCGCATGTTACTTCTAGTAAAATTGCATCGGGTTGCAAAATAGAGAGATGAATAATTTTGCTGCAATTTTCCAGTGTTTTCTATGCAATTCTATATTTACTGATAAAAGTATTGATAATTAAATGCATACGAGTAATTAAAGACAGCAAAACAGTAAATAGTAAATAAGCATATAAAATATTACTGAAAAGAAAAAACAGATGCGAAATTCAGATTCTAGAGGTCCCTTTATGCAAGAAAAGGGTATTTCTAGAATTTTCAGCGAATCCGAGGGCCCATACGCAAAATTCATAGTTTCTGTGTGATTTTTCAGAAATCCAGGGGCCTCTGCACAAAATTCATATTTTCTGCGTGATTTTTCAAAAATCCAGAGGCCTCTACGCAAAATTCTTATTTTCCGCGCAAAATTCAGAAATAAAAGGACTAAAATGTAAAAGTACATTTTTTCTTTTTCTTCCTTTCTTCCTTTTCCTTTATTCTTTTCTTCTCCTGGTCCTGGCCGAAGCC
>KE372911.1:193009-206968 GCA_000418225.1 Zizania latifolia
GCTAGCGGCAAACACGGGACGCCACGTGCTGGCGGTGGCCAGTTAACACTGTCGTCATGCAAGACAGTTGCATTGACTGGCGATACATCCGCGGCGGCCACGTTCGAGAGGCAACTTCGGTGATCGGTGGCTCGTACAGACGGCGATCTGGTGTGTTGAGCAGGACGCGACCGGCGATGGCGGGGTGCTGTTATTGGCGGTGAAACGGCGTGGCTGACGACTATTGACGCAACACTGTTTAGGGTGGCTGGCCTGTCAGGGCCATGCTGGACAGCTTGTCGTCATGCTTCGCTCATGCTGTAGATTAGATCTAATCTATATAACTGATCTATTCATAGACTAATTTAAATACATACATACTTGCAATGCCTTGCTGTAGATCGAATCCCCCACGGTAGAGCTTCGTGCTGATAACGTGTTGAGAAACTTGGCTCTGCTACCTACGTAGTCCAGAGCTTTGACAACGAACAAGATACAATATATAGGAGAAACAGGCTAATGCTTTATTGATCTGATTTTTCAGTAAATACAATAAGAGAGAGCCCCTCTATTTATAGTCAAAAATCTCTAAGAGATAGATGTGCCCAACAACCGATGCTTATCTCCTGGATATTCGGTTTTCTAACATAAAGAAGCGGAGAACGAGGCGACCTACGGTTGGCTGCGCAGGAAACGAGAGGCTAGTTGAGCAAAAAAAATGGCGGTTGTTCACGGGCCGGCCCGGCCCGATTATCTTAACAGACCGGCCTGGCATAGCTAAATCTCTTCCTTGTCATGTCTGGGCTCACTGTCTGGCCCACGGGCGAGCACGGCACGGTCCATAAAATAACCGTACCAAGCTAGCCCGTCAGTAAATAGGTCATGCTTTCATAGGCCTAAGCCGTGCCATGTCGGACGGCCGTTTGGACATCTATATTTAATAGGTGTATGAATATAATAATAGATCATAATATGCAATTTTAGTTTGGAAGTGGGCCATCATCCAGCCATGACCCCTTTTTCATCCACCAAGCTCATTGGAGGAAAAAGTGGAGGAAAAAGTGGAACCAGTAATTATGTTTAGATTGTATTAATTTTTTATATTTTTTTAAGAAATAAGATGGTTAAATAAAAATACTCATAATCTTCCTTAATCGTTAGCGGAGCCTATGCTTGGATGGGTGAAGCAGAAGAAATCAAGATCGCATCAGGATCATTAAAGTAATTAACCAGACCATTACCTTAGGATTTTTTCACCGGCAGTCAACGGTAATTAGTAACAGTTTGAAAAACCGTTTCACATCCTGTAACCGGTGATGGCCGATCATTATAGAAAAGCAACAAAAATTAAAATTCTAAGTTATTTTAATTTAAAATATTGGAACGAGTGGTTTGGCTTGATTACCGGCGTACCGCTCAATTTAAAAAATCAAAATCAAATTAAAATTTGTTAATCTAGTCGCCAACCTCCATGGCTAACGGCTTGGCCGGAGTTGCTGTCTGCGATTGAGGCCATCGAAGGCCACGACAGCTAGAGGATCGTATCAATCTAATAATAATATTTTTTTACGAAATTTCACTTATGTTATGTGATCTTAAAAAAAAGTAAAAATAGACACCTATCGACACAACAGAGACCTCTATCAATATTTTAGCCTCTATCGATACTTCAACTACCCGCCACTATGCCCACCCGCCGCCTCGCTCACCGTGCCGTGCCGGCTTGGTCCTCAGGCCGCGCTTGCGCCTACTCACCGCCCACCATGCGGTCGCACCTGCTCGCTGCACCCGTTTGCTCGTGCCCGCCTGGTCTCCTCATCGCGCCGCCTCGCTCGCTGCACACGTCTACCCGTGCTCGCCTGGTCCCCGTGTCGTGTCGCGTCGCCTCGCTTCGCTCGCTGCACCCATTTGCTACACTCGCCCGGTCTACGTGGTTCCTCTACCGCTTGTAGTAAATGCGCATGCCCGCTGCTTCGCTGCCCTCGCAAGCCATGCGCGCTCACTTCGCCACCCGGGTCGCGCTTCATGTAAAGATGGCAACGGGTCTATACCCATCGGGTTTTACCATCTCAAACCCATACCCATTAAAAAAATTATCCCCGTCAGATAACTCATATATACATGCGGGTTCAATTTTCCCTCAAACCCATACCCATGTGGGTAAAATATACCCAACGGGTGACCCAAACCCGTCAACATTTAGGGTGAAAAACTAAAGATGCCCTCAAATACAGACCATTTTCAGAATAGTAATAGCCAAATTTGATCTAATTCAATCAACAAGTCAGCATATAACCATTCCAAAATAGTTCATAAGCCTTTTACATAATCGTTTCAGAATAGCAAATAACTAAGTAACCAACGTTTAACAGTCTTAAATACTACAACAGTAACAATACGTCAAAAGACCATTAGACAATAGACAGTCTATAGATTATTACAATGCCACCAATTATCACAATGTTATTACAAACCAAAACTCCATCAGCATTTCAATATATATTTCATTGCCCTTGCATAGTTGCACACTTGCACTTGCTGAGACACTAAGTTCCAGTGTTCCACAAAACCAAAAGTGACCAAAAGATGTTGCTACCTTGCTGATGTTCCACAAAATCAAAAGTGACCAAAAGATGTTGCTACCTTGCTGACTTGCATTTGCTGACCATGTTGAAACTTTATGTTCCTGCATTAGCATACAAGTTAGTCATCATTTTAATAAGACAAAAGGCAACATAAATAATGAATGTAGTTAAAAATGAGTGAACCAATCACCTAAAGGCCCTCTTGAATGTCCTGGAGACAAGACCAGAAACTAGAAGTTGATCCATCATTGTCATGAACTAAACAAAAGAAGAATTAGTTTACTTATTGCAGCAGTTTAAATAAACTATAAATTGGACAAGACATATACCTTTAAATTTGTTTTGAATCCAATCTTGTGAGCACATCAGAGCCTCCAACAGTTGAGAAGTGAGCCTACTACGATGTGAACTAAGAACTCTTCCACTAGTGCTAAAAGCAGATTCTGAAGCCACTACTCACTGGAGTGGCAAAAACATCTCTTGCAATCCTCCTCAAGGTAGGATAACGTGTACCCGTTAACTTCCACCAATCTAAAACCTTAAAATTCTTAGTTGCCAATGGGACTAAGTCCTCCAAGTCTAATTCAGATTTAAACATCAAGCTAGAAAGCCTTTTACTTGCAACACGTGCACTAAACGAAGATAAGAAGTCAGTACTGTCAAGTGAATGTTTTGATGATTCAGTGTTTTCCTCCTCTTCCACATGGTACTCAAGCATTAAATTACTTAGCAGTTCTAACACCTCAGCAACCTTATTCTCACAATCTTTACCGGTTGTGCCAAGTAACCACTCAAAACACATAAGCAACATTAAATTTTTGAATCTAGGATCAAGAATAGTTGCTATGCCCATTAGTCCTTGAATATCAGACCAATACTTATCAAACTTCTTAACCATAAGGATTGACATAGCTTCAACTAAAGGATTACCACAAGTTGACCATTGCCTGATTTTCATTCTAATCTCACATATTTTGGTAAAGTAAATATTTGCAGTCACATAATCAGTCCCAGAAAATAGCTCGGTTATGTCATTGAACAATTTCAGCCTTTCTACAACATCGGCACCAAACTTCCATTCTTCCTCACTAGGCAAACATGTGTATTGCTTATCTACATGACTTGCCCTAATGAAAACAGCCTTGTACGGTAATGCAATATTAAGCATTTGGAATGTCGAATTCCATCTAGTCTTGCAATCAAGGTGCAACTTTTGGTCAATTTTAATTTTCACATAATTAGCTATCTCTTCAAACTTCTCCATTCTTTTTGGTGTGGCTGTCCAAAAAGTTATGCTATCACGAATATTCTTAATTACATCTTTCAAATCTTCTAAACCATCCTTAACAATCAGATTAAGGATATGAGCAGCACAACGCATATGTAACACTTTACCATCAAATATGAGCTTGCTTTTACCAATTTTTCTCACAAGCAAAGGAATTATTCCATCATTAGTACTGCAATTGTCAAGAGTGATAGTAGATACCTTCTCATCAATATTCCATTCAACTAAGGCTTCATAGAGTTCATCAACAATGACTTCAGAAGTGTGAGGAGCAAGCACATAAATGAACCTACAATATATCAAATTAGACTCCTAAACACAATAGCAGCAATGATTTAACCAATCACAATTATTACCTCATGATAATATTTCTAAGAGTCCAAGATTCATCAATAAAGTGGGCTGTAATAGCCATATAGCCTCTCTTTTGATTGTCAGAAGTTCACATGTCTGTAGTGATGGCTACTTTTGATTTAATCCCAGCCATATATCGAATGGCTTTCATCTTCTCCACTTCATATTTTTCTATAATAAAGGACCTAAGATAACATAGACATACAACTAAGGCAAAAAATTGATAAAACAAAGGAAAGGTATAGCACATAAACATGTCATATACCTTAATGTTTCCTCGTCCCCAACTTGAAATGTGGCTGAAGTGCACTTACGAATCTTCGAAAGCCAACATGGTCGACTATGCTCAAGGGATACTCGTGTAATATAATCATATTAGCAAGTTCATCCTTAGCCGTGTCTTGATCAAATGTGTAGTTTTCTACTGATATTTTCACTGCATCTATGAAACCAAACCTTAAATGTGATTGTACCATTACCTTGTTACCCATCATCTTGATATTTTTAAATGTACATGTCTTCAAATGATCACGAAGGTGACTAGTTCCATTTTTTGTTTCACCAGAAAGCTTCTTAGAACAATGCATGCATTTTGCCTTGATTGCACCCATGAATTTCACTCTCTTGAACTCCTTCCAAACAGCTGAAGTCAGCTTTCTTTTTGAACCAGGCTCGGCATCATCATCTTCTATTTCAATCGGCTCCTTTTCATCATCTACTTTCACTTGTTTCGAGTCATTGATAGATTCTGGTTGTGATCCACCAGACAATGTAAGGGACTCTGATGCTGGATGTGATGCTTGACAACATGGGCTTTGGTTGCTATTACTGCCCCCATTGCCTGTAGACATCTTTTTGAAACTTCACAAACACATCAATGCACAATTAAGTCAAGATGGTTAGACTGCAAAGAAAAACAACTCAACAACATAATATCATCCATGGCTCCATGCTTATGGCTTACCTACGAGATTGTATAATGTTCCTGCTAGGACGCTTGGGAGTAGTAGTGCCTGTAGTCAGACAAACGGGAGGCCGACAACTTTTATTGTTCTGAAGCTTGTTGCTGCACGGATCAGGAACATTGGCAGCATTTGGCCTTGGACAGAGAGAGTTGGTTGGTCCACTGGCCGCGTTGAGTTCTTGAACTTTCTCAACGGAAGGCAAGTGTTTCGGAGAAGAATGTATTGGATTTGGTGGCTGGCAGTCAAGTTCGTGAACGTCGACGACGACAATCCTTCGAGATAGAGTGGAACGGAACGGATGGAGTGGTGACTGGGGTTAGTACTAATCTTCCTGTAGTTCAAACTTAAAAGGGTTAAAGACTTAGACAGGAAATTTCACCGGCTATTATCGTTGGTGGAGCCGGAGAGTGCTGCCATGAGCAGATCTGGGGCGTGTCTGCGTCTGCGTGTTAGAGGTTACCGTCAGAGTCACACTGCCTGAAGTGTTGCGGCTGCTGGGAGTGAGGCCGTGAGCGACTGGCGGCTGGCGGCTGGCCTGCAGCCCCGTGTAGCCCACCAACCCGTGCAGGCCATGGCACCGTGCTGTAGCCTGCAACTCGAGCGCTCAGGCCTCAACAGCTGGCAGCTCCACGGCACTGCGGCAGGAGTGCCGCCTCACGCCCTCACGGTAGGGAGGGCCGGATGGAGGAATGGGAATGGGGGATTGAGTCTGAGACTCTGAGTCTCATCTGTCTCTGAGAACTGAGAAGCACACGCCGAGCGCCGCCACAGGAGAATAGGAGATTCAGATAGGAGCTAAGAAGTGGTGAAATAGAAGAAAAATTTAGGGTTTTGATTGGGCTACAAATATCAAATATGACCCATTGGGTGACGGGTATCCGTTGGGTGACAGGTATGGATAGTATGAAACCATACCCATACCCATGTACCCGTTGGGTTTTGATTTTTCCCGTTAACAGACCCACGAATAAACAATTTAACCTGTTTATATACCCTAATAGAGTAAAAACCCATCGGGTTTTGGGTTTCGGGTACCCATTGCCATCTTTAGCGCCACGTGACGCCTGCCCATCTGCGCCCGCCTAACTGTCGACAGAAGGCTTTGTCGACAGAGGCATTTATCGCGTCAACAAAGGCTCTTTCGATAGTTGGAGTGTTGACAGAGGTTCTATCGATATTTCAAGTATCGACATATGTCTATTTTTGCTATTTTTTAATAGCATACCAGAATTGAAATTTCGTAAAAAATATTATTATTTATAAAAGTTCCGTATCTATCTACCTTTTATAACTGTATTAATCGGCCGCATACTCAGAAAAACTCTCCCATTAACCCCCAAAAAATATGTTGGTTTATTGATGGATCATATGATATTATCGTGGCCATAATTTGTATTGAGAGTTACCTTGGTGGAACCGAATTGTAACGGCGTAGATTACATAAGAGTCCCATTGATCACGATTTAGTAATGATTAATTTCAAATTTAGTAATTATAAAATTGATAAAATACGAAAATCTAGTCCAAGGTATTGCAATTAATTTCATATTATTAATTCTCAATTTAGAAATTATCTGAGAAGTACTCTTTTGTTGTGTTTATGTTTTTTTGAACGGGTGTTTTTTGTTTGTGTCAGTGCCTGCAAGGAGTGTTAATGTTTAAAAACTTTAATATCAACATCTATAATTACATCATGTTGCTTACCCCTTTCTATAGCACATAAGATGAACAAATAATAAGTCAGATTTGTGGCTCAGCCCATCTTGTCATTAAGGTTAATCAAATCACAGTGGAACAGTGACCCTAGCTAGCAAACAGCCATGAAAAGAGCAGAGCAGCAGATCAATTAAACAAACAATTTGTATTCTAACGGGCCATGTATGGGCCGGCCCGGTCTGACCAGGCCTAGCGTGCCTATGAACCGTTCTTGGTCTGCTTCAAGATGATGCATGCCAGCACGGCCCGTTCCACTAGCAGCCGTGCCAGCCGGTACGGCCCGACAAGGCACGAAGGCCCGACGAGTCATGCCATGTTGGCCCGGCACAACTCAAGTCCCAGCTCTGAGCGACAGCACAACAAGCTCACCATCTCAAAATGTAATTTATTTTTAGCCTTCAACACATATATATAAGGAGATATTAAAAAACTAATAAAATCCAAAGATGAGGCATATACTTTATAGATAAAAATTATATTTTTATAAGTATTAAGTTGTTATATTTAGAATAAATTTTAAACATTAAAAGATATTATATTTTTGGACCGAAGGAATACAACACATACAACATCACCATCAACATCACTATTCCTATACATCAAACATGCGTAAGAGAAATTGCACGGGAAATTCCGGGCGTGCAATGGGCGATGTAGTAGAAGCTCTTTACAAATTACAACATCGAGAAATGTCTGCCTGGTCACTCTGTTGACATCGTCACTGCTGCTATGAAGAACACTCCGGGTCAGTTCTTTCATCTCCAGATCCAGTTGCTGGTCTGAATTCTCAATGCTCTCCGTACTTTCTCCATTCTGTTTGATCATCAAATTTTTAATTAGTAAACAGCACTCGACTCAAAATACACATTTGTGAATTTGAGACGATCCATGTACTTACCTGAGCAAGAACCTTAGCAGAAAGTTTGTGGCACCATCTTCTCAAGTATGTGAATTTGATGTGATCTGCTCAAGCTGGGAGTACTTTTGAATGCTCATCTTCTGGTCGGTCGTGGAACCATGCCTTCCTGCACAGATCTCAACCGTGCGAACTAAAAACAATGCCGTATCACCTTCGCGTGACACTTCACTGCCCTTTCCAGGCCATGACATGAGCCATTGCTTCCACTGCAGTTAACAAAAACAAAATTCAGGTGTTTAATTTCCCTTGAAGAACATTGCAACACATGCATGTATCTGACTGTAATTTATGGTGGTTTGTCGAATTTACAGCTTCACGAAGACTGTCAGAAGCACTCCCCAGTGCAAGATGGTCGATGAGCTCATCGAGTGCATACAGCAACCTATTCTCTGCTGAATTCTTTGCTTCCCTGCACACAATGGCACGCATACATGGATCAGAGAAAAACAAATAACAACGGAGCTCCACACTCTATATTTCATCCTTTCCCTCTAAAAATTGTATATTTCCTAGCCTCCTGCCTGAAATACAGTGAAGAGAACAAGTATGCAGGCAGCTCAAACCTTGGTTGCTTGTCGCAGCTGTCAATAGTGAGTTTACTGACGAACCATTCCCTGACGCTGTCAGCAGAAGCGCTGCTTCGGAGGTGAGACGCGACGGCCTCGGCGAGCACTGCCGTGCGAGCCCAGCCCAGGCGCTCTGCTGCCCGGTTTGGTTCGAAGATGTTGGCTGCAGCCAGGAAGTAAGCTCTCAGTGCACTCTGTAGAGTCACACCATGCTCCTGCAGATTGTTTCTGTCATACCACCTGCGTGCAAAACAGTGAGAGCAACTGGTAAGTACATGAATAATTAACTGAATTCCCAGACAAAAAAAGTCACCTTTTGAGGCCATGCCACTCGAGCCGGCTGAGCCTCTGGAAATTTGTGAAATCAGCTTTTGCCGCCTTAAGGAACGTGCCATTGCAGAAGAAACTAGAAAGGCATCCTATAAGTGTCAGAGACAGCGAGTTAGTTGGAACTTGGAACTTATCTGAACTGATAGCCGTGATCAAGAAAGGCTGAGGATTAAATTACCTGTAGAGGACCTTGCCAATCCACACGTCGTCGCTACCTCCGTACTGCTCCCGGTACATCCTTGTCTCGACCCGCGGCAGACTTGCTTTCCATGGGAAGTCAAGCGCGTAGCCGACCTGCATGTTTGTTCAGGCCATGGATGATGGATCAGATCTCTGAACTCAATGTGATCGACATTCAGATCGATCGACATACACACAGAGACGCGGCTTGCTCGGGTTCAGTTGTTATACACTAATTATTACCTCGCCGGGCAAGTCCTTGGCGATGATCCACTTGTCGTAGAGCTTGCCAGCGGCGCGCCTTTCCCGGAGGAAGTCGCTGCAGTAGCGCTCGGCCCGGCCGAGGACCTCGTCGCCGGGGAACGCCAGCTGGGTGGCTCGGTACGTGTTGTAGAACGCCGTGATGGACTGGCTCGACTGGCCCACGAAGCAGAAGAACTCACCATCTTTCTCAAAGTTTCTAAACACATCTGCATGCACGTAATCTAGGTCTGTTTGTTTTAGTCCGGCATTATAGTAATACAGCATAGAAATAAGTCAGCTAAACCAGTTTATTAGATTTTTATAATATACACTCTAAATTATAATAAATTAGTTTTTTTGTTTCATCTTATAAAAATAAGTTAGATTATGATAATCTTAAGATGAAACAAACATGTCTTAAGTATGTGCACGTGCTTGTTGTTGACCCATGCAAATTTTATTAATAGCTACAAAATTCACAGTTAATAAACAGGCTTGGTAGAATCTCAATTACATTTTTTCATAATTTAATAATTTCGAAATTGGTAGTTAATAAATGCTGACTTTTACTTGTGTTATAGTTTTAGATAAATATTTTTTTGATTTAATGATTAAAAATAGTAAATATTAAGTATAGACGAGCTTTAAAAAGAACCTGCAAAATTAAAAGAAAGATTGATCACCAACATAAATAGCACATATGATATACGTCATAATTGTATAACTCATCTAATTAATAGTCAAAACTTTATGCTTAACATGAGAGAAATGTCTAATTAGAACATATATACCGCGTGAGAGGTTCTATATTTCTCCGTATAAATTTTGATATACATAAAAAATATAGAATCTTGTTAAAGATCGTAAAATGAAAATTTTAAAATAATATTTTTGACGAAATTACAATTCTAATATCTTGTTTCACAAAATACAGAAATAAATCCCACTATCGACAGAAGCCAGTTGGTATCAACAGGAAAAAGATTTCTCCGACAATTAAACAGTCGACGGAAGAAAGCAGCCCGTGGGGCCACCCGCATGCACGCGCCAGAGCACAAGCCGCCGTGGTCCGTGGGGGAGGTACATGTACAGGCGATAAAAAAATGTATCAGAGATTCAGATCAGCTCCTGCCACAGGCGTCGCGTCCACGAGCAGACGGAAAAGCAAGACTCGGCCTACACAGTGCAGGTAGCTCTGGCTTATGCTACGACTGCATGGCTACTGGAAGTAGGCCAGAAAAGCAGCCTGTGGCCCGCATGCAGCGCAAGAAAACCACTGCGTGCCAGTAATTTCTGTAATTTCACTCACACAATATCCATAGATGATTAAAGGCCTTAATCTGCAGGATACCTGGAGAGACGTCGTAGCCATGAGAGCGGAGGAGACGGAAGCCCATGGCAGTGTCATCGATGTCCTTAACCGGGATGTCCCACGTATAACCAAATCCGCGTTCACTCCGGTGCCTGTTCAAGCGTGAGTCATAAGTGTGCGCACGTAGTCAATCCGAAGAAGAGATTAACCCTTAAAAGTAGGATAAAATACCGCACGGACGTCCTAATTTTTGAAGAAAAAAATCGGACACCCAGTGAATAATGTTTTATCAGTTGATAAAAAAATTTCAATAAAATAAATAAAGCGAAACACAGTCAAATTCAAGTTGAAACATTTTACTCCCACATATGAAACATTTAGTTTTAACTAATGAAACATAATAGCAAAGGTATTACATATAGTTGTTTCTTGATGTTACAAATAACAACACAAAATATTTCATCGGTTTGAAACATTTTTTAATAACATGATAAAATATTTTTCACTGAGTATTAAAACATCATAGTTCGTTTTTTTTCAAATATTAGTAAGTCCTAAATAAAGAATTATTGTTAAAAGTACGTGTAGTATACTACATATATGGTGTTAATTACCTGTAGGCGTAATCCATGCATTGCCTAATTTCACTTGTGAAGTACCTTGATATGCCTAGCCGGTTCAACCGATCGACCGCCCATAAGTGCTCGAATGTATCGACCGGGTACACGCATGGTACTGAAACACAATCGATCAGATGCAATCCAAGTTAATCCCATGACCAATCTGGCCTGACTGTCTGATATTGGGCCACACAAGCAAGCTAGGCCTAAATGCAGAATGTGACAACATTTCGAACATCTTCATCCAATCGTACAGCTTAATTAATTGTTAGTTTAATTAATTAGTGGGGATTACAATTTATATATGTTACCTCCGCCATTGAACTTTGTAACAATTCCCTCGATGTATTTGAGGCATTTCTGGTCGCCTGTTTGCTGGAGAGCATAAGCTGTGGCAGCAGGTGAGGATAGAAAGGATCCATCTGGACACCGTAGCTTCAGGAGCCTGTTCCAGTCCAAGTCCACCATTCCCTCTATGCTGTAAAGCAGTGATGTGGGTGCTGTGTGTAGCACTTCTCTAGGGATCCTGCAAATTTGATTTGATTCATCGATTGCTCATAGATAGATACTAAAAGCATTAAAGAAAGAAATTAAATGACATGTGTGGTTAACTATTGGGTGTGTATATATACTTTGTGAGCTTGAGGTTTCTCCTGGCATATATCTCTTGGATCATCGCAAGGGATGTCCAACCCTAGGCCCTTGGCCATCTCTATGAGCGAGGGGAAGGTTATCTCGAAGCTAACTCGGCCAGCCTCCATATATTTTTCAGAATAAACGACAACCCTACAACGCAACCGACTTTCTGTGTCATGCACAAATACATAGGACATAATCTTACTTATTTTTTTTTGCAATTTTAACTCTGGTGGGTGGAGATATGTATCCATGGTTTCACCGTCATACAACATGTGCTTCTCTGAACCTAATCTTATTTAAATAATGGTAATAACTTTCGTTCTATATAGATACGTACAACCATTTAATTGTGTACACACTAGGAATTAAATTTAAAGCTCTACACCACTACTCTAAATTCCCTTCCCCTTTGGTTTAAAAACCTTATTATTATTATGTATTTATATACCTTTATTATTATTGTTATTATTATTTACTTATGTACCTTTGTTAAGTTGGTAGTGTTATTTATTTACATACCCCTGTCGCACTGATCGGCGTGCATGTTCCAGGACGTCAATGCGACGACACAGGCGAGCGAGGGTGCGGATGATGCCGTCATGGACCAGAAACATGGCGGCGTCTCCACATGAGCCGTCGGGCAGCTGATTCCTAACAATCCAGTCGACGGCCGCTGGGAACTGGGGAGCGTCGCCACCGTTGAGATCATGGACAAGGGCCACCCACGCGGTGTCGTAGGCGGACACATTGATCTCGCCGCCTCCCATCGACCTCATTTCCGCTCTCATGCTCTCGATCATGTGTGATAGTTCCGCCGATCCCTCGTCTTGAACAGGTAGATTTTATTGGTTTTAATTAAAAACAAAAATGAGCTCACAGTGTTCATGTATATGGATTTAATTAGGTTATATTGGGGTAGCTTCTAGCAGCTACAATTACTCTTAAAATATCTAGTCTTTCTAAACAATCTATTTTTTCTCTAGCTCATTTAATAGTCTACATTTTCCTCTCATATTGTAAAACTTATTGGCCATATAATCAAATGAACTATAAATTGCTTTATATATGTAGCCAGGTACGTACCGTTTGTGGCCGTGGTCCATGGACTGGACCCTGCAGCTGGGCCTTGCAATGTACCATGCTCCCTGAGAAAAAAAATGGGCGAGGGGTGCAAGATTGTCAGCTTGTTTTTCTAGGCACAACAAGTACGTCCCACTGCACGTTGCCACCCGTCTATCATGTTACGATCAATCATAGAAACGCAAAACAAAAATCAACTAGGCACAAACTGGCGAGAACGACGCGGGGACGTCGGAGTGATGGGTGAGGGTGACAAAGAAATTGTTGCGCGTCTAACAAGGAATCCACCTTAATTTGCTTTTGAATTTTACCCTAGAAGACGACCTGGGTAGAGCTAAAAACAATGCACAAATGTCCCTAGCTACTTTCGAAAGATGGGTTATTTCTTCCTCCATTCACGTGAAAGCAATGGAATGACTTGAGGTTTCCATGAGTCTTCGGTTGTGGCCTGGCTGACCTATATAAGCAATTGCTCTTTTACCTCGTAAGCAGTGGCAGAGCCAAGACTTTGGCACGCCTGGGGCTCAATTTACCGTAGTCTAAGGAGGCGGAGAGGAGGCTTGGAGTAGACCGGCGACCAGCAGGCAGCGGGGGAGTAGTGGCGGCTATAGGGATTTTTTCGTGTGTTCTTATTTCATACTTTAAAATTTTATAAGATTGTGAATTTAAAATGAAATACGATTTTTAAAAATATATCATAAACATAATAATTGTGTCTCATAACTTCATAAATCTACTAAACTCAACATTTAAGTTCGTAAGTTATAATATAAATAGTTCAAACATGCATGAAAAATCTAACATAAATAGAAGATGACAATACTAGTTCTTATTCAACTTTTCATATCTATTGTGTTGTAGCAATTTGCAGATTTGCATGAAACTGGCACTTTCACCATTCAAAGCAAATTCAATTACTTCTTAGTTCTATACTATATATAGATGAAATATGGATGACAAATCAGACTGACGCTATTGCAATTTGCAAAGATCTGTAGACTATAGTTCTGAAAATACCAGGGCGGTGGAGGCGGAGCTGTCGGGCGTGCCGATGTGGGCCGCGAGCGTGCGGCGGTGCAGGAGCTAGTGAGACGGCCGCCGGGAGAGGGAGCATGGGCCACGGTAGGCGCCGGCCCAGTGGAAGCGCGGAGCGGGCGCTAGCTAATAGGCGGAGGCGGCAGAG
>KE372911.1:207137-222572 GCA_000418225.1 Zizania latifolia
GGCGGAGCGGGGGGCATCGCTGTGAACAAGGGGGCGGCGGGGTGTCGGCGCCTCGGTGGATTGGGAGCCTGGAGCAGAGCTGGCTTTGCTAGGGTTTGATGAATTGGGCGCAGGTTCGGTGGGCCTCACGCGTAGCATGGGCCGGGAAGTAGTGGAAGGGAATGAGGCCCAGCCCCAGCCTTAGGCTAGGTCTAAAGAGTGGGGCTGGGCCCATTATTTTTTAATTTTTTAGAAAAAACATGGGTATTATAAGGAAAAAAATTTGGGCATGGCACTAAAGCCCAAACTGCCCCAGACCCAATTCCGTCCCTGTCGTAAGCTTAGTTACTTGACGTTACCATATCTATCGTGGTTAACGAATGAGTATAAACTCATGACTTCATTGTTCGAAATTAACCGACGCTGCCAGCTGGAGTTTCACGGATAGACGGTCTGTCACTAAGTTTTATCGATAGATTTAGTAACTTTAAATATCAATCTTTTTTCACAAACATCTGACGCTAAAAACGAACCATGTGTAGCGGAAGATCGGAAGGGTCCTCAACTCGATCGATCGAAAACGACTACACATGTACGGCGACGCCAGCTAATGATGATCATTAAGCACATTATTCATGTATTAAATATAGTTGAGCACATCGATGGAGAAGTTTTCCAACCACATGACAGACTGATTAATCTAGCACTACTCTCTACTCTCTTCGGTTCCAGATTTCTTAATATTTTAGACATATTATTTTATACTAATGAGCTAAGTGTTAATTAGTATGCATATTTCCTATTTTATATGTATTAAATATAGTTGTGTTGTACTTATAATTAATTAGTTTGTATATATATAAGCCTGTCTTAATTACTGAGAATTGAGAGAACGCAAGAGAACGAGATTGAACACAAGTAATTGCCGAATGAACGTTAATCTTTATTGATTGCAATGTATATGTATTTATAGAAAATGGATGGACGTGACAGTGCCAGGAGGATGCGTCGCTTGGCGCCGGCGCTGGTGGCTAGGGACATGACGGCGCCCAGCGGCGGCGTCACTGGCAGCGGCCGCATCGCTTCCCTGCTGATGAGATTAACCACAACACTCCCCCTTAATCGAATCCATCATAAAGATTAATGTAGGTATTATTCCCTAAAAAAACCCTATGGAAAAAATATAAGGAATAATATATAGAATTATTACTCTATCATATACTCTGAAGAGTTTAAGGAGCAATTATGTCTTTAATATTTCTCTAAAACCCCAATAGGGAAAACTAGAAATATGACATATATATTTGTGTTTAATATTGTTTCATTAAAACTTTATATGAGAAACCTTGAAGAGGAAAACTCATAGAAAGAAAAGAGAACAATATGATGTTTTAATAAGGTATACTATGAGAGGATTCTCCCCCTGAACCTTATTTGAATATTCCTCCAAAACCTCATGTGAAAAATATGAGAGAATAAATATGATATGTTGTTAAAAACTTCCTTGAAAAACCCTGTTGGGATAAATAAGGAGAAAATGATATAACATATGATTTGCACTTATAAGAAACCTTTTGAGGAAAAGTTATAAGTGAATTGTTAATATATCGTATATATATTCCTTATAAAAACCCTTTTAGGGAAAAATAAGAATATGGTATACATATGATCTTGTGTAGATATTATCTCATTAAAAACTTTTATGAAAAGGTATATAAAACTCATAAAAGAAAAGAGTGTAATATAATGCATGTACAGGTTGATCATTTAAGGAGATATTCCCCTAATGCTTGCAAATCTCTTAAATGTATCATACCGATTTCATGAATACATATTTGAAATGTTGCTATTGGTAAGGACTTTGTGAATAACTCAGAAAGGTTATCACATGATTTAATTTGCAGGATATTTATTTTCCCGTTTTGTTGTAATTCATGCGGGTAAAATATTTTAGGAGCAATGTGTTTAGTGATGTTGCTCTTTATGTAACCTGTCTACATTTGTGATACACAAGCAGCACTATCTTCATAGATAATGATTGGTGATTCAATGGAACCAATATCACAAGATTTTTATATGTGGTTTATTATTCTACGAAGCCATAGACATTCGCGTGATGCTTCATATAATGAAATTATTTCAGAATAATTGATAGATGTAGCCACTAGTGTTTGTTTTGTAGACTTCTATGAGATGGTTGTCCCACCATGTAAGAACACAAAACCTGTTTGAGATCTGGCTTTATGGGGATATTATAAATACCTAACATATGTATATCCAATTAAATTTGGATCTTGATTACTTTATTATTGAAAGAAAATATCAAGATCTTTGGTGCTTTGGAGATATTTTTGACTCCAGTCCAAATGACATCTAGTTGGATCAACACTATGTCTAGCTAGTAATTTCTTTGCAAATGTGATATGAGGCCTAGTGTAATTTGCAAATTACATAAGTGTTTCAACAATGTTAAGATATGGAACCTCCGATCCTTGTATCTCTTTATCAACATCGTAAGGTCTAAATTGATCTTTCTCTAAATGTAGAGATCGAATGACTATAAGTGTTTTCTAGATATAAGTGGTTTAGTATATTAAAATACTCGAGGAAAGGTGTTTGAGTTGTAGACCTAAATAAAATTTGGTTTTGACCAAATCCTATGTCTCAAATTCCGTCATTGAATGATTGCGTGCTTCATCAATATCATTGGTGTCGTTGATGATGTCAACATACACAGATATAATGTAAAATCCCGTTGAGGATTTCTTGATTAATACATATAGGCAATCATCATTATTTGAGTGGCCTTTTATATAAGAAACTCATTAAGTCGGTTGTACCAAATTCTATCTGACTGTTTTAAAGTCATATAATGACTTATTGAGTTTTACACAATATATGATGCGATTAGCATTTGGATTCGAAATTTGGATTCTAATGGGAACCTTTATATTTATGTCTGAATCAAGTGACTCGCGGGGATTAGTCACTACGTCTATCAACTATTTAGATAGATGATTGTTATACTGCCAAAGATATATTTATCGGAAAGTGATTTCAATTATTTCTGGAGAGAATGTTTGATTGAAATCAATATCAGGTCTCTGCGTGAACCCTTATGCTACGAGCCTCACCTTATATCTAACTACATTATGGTTTTCATTCTGTTTTTGGATGAAAATATATTTGAAACCCACATGGAAGGTTTTGAAGGTATAGGTATTACTGATGATAATACCTTTCTTTTGTGAGGGAGGTTAAGTGGCTAACTCTGCTTGAATTACCTCTTTTATTTGTTCCAATCCGAGCGCGTTTTTGCACTTGACCATGGATTCGAGATCTGGATCTTTTTAGAGGTTTTCAATAATTGATGCAGAGAAATATGTGTCGACAATCATAGTCATATGATCATATGTTTCTTTAGACTCGAGATAATTGGTGAAATCTCTTACACTTTAGTTGACGGTTTAGTATTTTCTAATATGAGGACATCACGGTGTTCCGATGTCCCATTATCAGATATTGAGTGCACTGTTGATATGGGAGGTGGATGTGGTTAATCCACTTGGTGTTTCTCAACGCTGGGTTGAGTTGCATTTACTAGTTTAGAATTTTAGATTCATGCGTACTTGGATTGGAGGCATGAATGTCTTTGGACATTATAATTGATTTCCTGTCATTCTTATTGGTACTTGAATTCTCCCCCTAATGCCTAAAAATATACCTCATTGAATATATGATCAGCATACTAGGCCATAAATAGATCCCCTTGTGAGGGGTTTGAGATACATTATGATTGACGGAATTTGGTATCTCAATATAGATTCCTAATGTCCTATATGGACCCATTATTGTACACTATGGTGGTGAGAGTGGTGCGTATATAGCGCAACCAAACTAATGCAGATGGGAAATACTTAATAGATTTCCACATACTAATTGTATAGGAAAAATTCTTTGATATCCAGTTAGTTGTAACTGAATCAATTATGCAGCGTGTAAAACTGTATGACCCAACTAATGGAAATATGCCCCAGAGAATTCTGGGGGAACCGGAAGTTTTGGCTTGAGGCCGGAAGTTCTGGGTTCTGGTGTAACCGGAAGTTCTGGAACAGCTCCAGTTTCGGTTTCTGGAGAAACTAGAAATTTTGGTTGGACAGGAAGTTCTGGGCCTGCCTAAAAGGTGAATTCTGGACGAACCGGAAGTTCTAGGTGAAACCGGGACTTTTAGGTCGAAATAAATTCGATACAAAATGTTATTTTTGGAAGTTTCGGTTAGACCAGAAGTTCTGGACTGAAATAAATTCGTACAGAAGGTTATTTTCGGAAGTTTCGGGCCTGGACCAGAACTTTCGGGCCAGACGAACATATTAGATCTGTTGGGCTTTAATACTGATTAAAGGCCCATCAGAGGGCACTATATAAGGAGAGGAGGGGCTAGGACGAAAGAAGTTGTTGTTCTTGTTGGTTATTGTTGTTGTTGTTGCTGCTTCACCCTAACCCTAGCCGCCACCTCCTCCTGGCCACACCCGCTGTGGCCATCTCTCCCCTAACCTCTCGCACGGTACTAGCATATCGGCTTAAAGTGGTCCCGTCCCTGTACGTGTAGATACCGTGGATGCACCGCTGCTACTGCGGTGCTGATCTACCAGTGGAGATCGCTGGACTACGTCGTCTTCATCGCCGACAAACGAACGAAACTGAGCGGAGCCGATCGAGAACGCGCTTCATCAACTCTACTTTCGCTGCCCTAGCATGTCTTGTGGCTAGAGGTAATGATCTATGATCTCATTACACGCATGGTTCCTGGGCGAACGGGGTAAAAAATTTGAATTTAATGCTAGCGTAGCCTCCCCATAACCCAACAGTGGTATCAGAGCCTACGTGCATCGTGTTCGATCTGGATCGATCACATATAGGTGATATGTGGTAGAAATAGATTAGATCTATTGTTCTTACATCGGATTTTCAGAAGTTCCAGGTGTGACCCAGAAATTCCGGGCCGAAATAATCTTCGTACAGAAGGTTATTTTTAGAAGTTCTAGGTTTGACCCAGAAGTTCCAGTCCAAAATAAATTCGATTCAGAAGGTTGATTTCAGGAGTTCCGGCCCTGAGTCAGAAGTTCTGGTCCCTTCGACCGAAAGTTTCGAGCCTTTAAGCCGAAAGTTTCGGGTCTATTCAGTCACGCATAGATTTTACGTCTAACTCGTTTTTGCAGAGAATGTTGTGACTGGTATGGCCTTGTGATGTATGAGATGCATGTATGTAATTTTCATGGCCTGCGTGTCATGGTTAATTACAGCCCAAGGTTGTTCAAATGTTGTACGACCCGCGCGTTGACATGTGATGTTTCTGCTCATGTAATTAGTATAGTGCTATTAGATATAATAGACTGATACAAGTTTATGGAGGTTTGAAGCGTGATGACCCGAAGGACAGGAACCATGGAGATGGAGATCACCATGTGAAAAGGGTCATACTATATCACAGTTAATATGATTGCCTGTGATGTTTACTTATGTTCCTGTCATACTATTCTTTCATGTTTTCGCGTGCGGTAGGCATCGTTACCATGTTAAAATAGTTTCCCTCAGAAAATTAAGAACTTTAATGCTCTTTCCAATAGCTGCACCTACAATGGTTTTTGATCATTGTATGATGGTTCTACCAAAGCAGGGTGTCCTTTCCAAGTGATTCGTGGGTATTTGATACCGGATCAATGATTCATACTTGCAAATCGTTGCAGGGACCGAAAAGGACTAGAAAGTGTGCAAGAGGCGAATTGGATGTATGCGTCGGTAATGGTGCAAAAGTTGCTGCGTTGGCCGTCGGCGTTTATTCTTTGTCGCTACCCTCAGGATTAGTTTTAGAATTGAATAATTGTTATTTCATTCCTGCCTTGGGCAAAAATATTATCTCTTCGTCATGTTTAGAGGAAGACGATTTTTGAATTCGTAATAAAGAACAAGTGTTTTTCGATATTTTCATAGATGGGTAATGATCTATGATCTCATTACACGCATGGTTCCTAGGTGAACGGGGTAAAAATTTTGAATTTAATGCTAGCGTAGCCTCCCCATAACCCAACACCAACATTGAGTTAGTAAATTGCAATTCTATATTGATGGTCTAATAATATGCTTAATCCTCTTTATTAGATATTATGTTTGGCCATTTTGAGCGTGAACATATAGGACAAAAGTATTGTATTTGAATTCCTAGGGCCATATAATAATGATTGAAGACACGTGAGGAATTTTTTGTACTGTTATCCATTCGAATTGATTGAATTCGATGTTCTAAGTAATAAGTTCATAACCAATATATTTTGTCATAAGTGTGGCAAATACATGGTTTCATGTGTATAATTGCACATGTGAGATCATATAGTAGATTAATCTATTAAAACCATAAAATACCGGAATAGACCGATAAATGGTTGTATAGTACCACGTATATCTCCTTGAATGTGTTCGAGGAATTTGAGCGGTTTTATATGAACTTTTAGTTTGATGGCCTTAGAATTATTTTCTCTATGACACATGTGGTGCACATAAAATATGATAATTGAGGATATATAGCATATTTTAAATTATGACAAATAGAATTGCTAATCTAGAACGCATTGACATTCTGAAAAATTACTTGATATGCAACATATCGTACGGGTTTAATGAATATGTAGTACGATCATATATGAGAGAGGATACTTATTGAAGTATTACTTTGTCATATCCGTTATCTTGATAAAGAGAAGTTTCTCTTTATTGTTTTTATGGGTCTCAATATGAAAACCATTTTGACAGATATCTTTATAACTTAGTGAAGTACGAGTTGAATCTAGATAATTTATTGTTTCCTAGATTATAACTTGAGTACTCATAGATAGAGTAATTATGGCATGATTTGAGTCAGCAATTATTGCATCGTGTCCTACGATTGTTAAAATATTTCCTTGTCTTTTAGTAAGACTTTAGGAATATTTTGTTTCACTAAGTATAGAGTTTGTGGTATTATTATCCACAAATGCATCTCTTCTTTTACCGTACTAATTCCCATAGAGTCTATATATAAGAATTTTTGTATGAAAATTATATCAAATATATAGAATCTTTGCATATCTATTATGTACCAATGGTGTTTATTTGAACCAATTCATAATAATTTCTTGTCTTTAATACAAATTATCCCTCACAAATTGGTAGATAGCGAATTATCTAAATATATATTTGTATGGATTCTAATTAAAGTCTCCATATAGATCGTTGGTGGTATGTTCCATGATCATGTTATTGTCCGAGAAATTCTTCCACTGATGTATAGTTTAAGTGGTGTTTGGATCTCCCGTGTTGGAGTTCAAACCACTTACATCATGCATATGGGAGATGAAGTGTGCTTCATATTTTCTCTCTTTAGTAGTGTGTCTATGTCTAACGGATAAGATACAGATTCACTAGTAATTTAGAGTCTTGCATTTCTTAGAAGTATGAGTATGACCACATTTTTGGCAATGTTATTATTGTCATACTTGGACTAAGAAATGATCTTCGTATAGTCTAAGTGTCCACATGGCTTATGGTATCTCTTTATGCTTGTATTTTGCCCAACTCTACTACTGAGGGTTTCCAGTCACAAAACCGGAGTCTCGAGCAAATTTTATGAACATGGTTGAACTCATCTATAGTTTTAAAGACTATAGACATAGAGGGTTCTAATCATAGATAGTCTTAGAGAAGACTATTGATTTCTGTGTTTATTGCTCAGTGCTATGAGGGAGGACCGACCTCCATTCAACGTGGCACCTTTCCTTTGGAACGAGATCTATCTCTGTTCGGTCTCACCGAGGAGGAGCTGTGTATACGCCCCGTACATACAGCTAGTGATCAACCGGGTCTCCCGACTCTGGATGATTCACGAGGTGGAGCATAGAGACTTCACCCCCCGAGTACCCAAGACGCTAGCTCCCTCAGCACCAGCACCAGCTCCTAGCGGCCCTCGGCGTGCTCCTCCTTCCAGCAGAGACGACCACCCGTCTGGCTCATCATCACCTTCATCTGCTTCTCCTTTGAAGAAGATGATGTCGATGATCTTCAAGATGTGTCGCAGCATCACCGTGGCCGAGCAGGAGCGTAGGGAGGATAGCAGGCAGCAGCGCAAGGCCATCAATATGCTTCTCCAGCAGTCAGGGTATCCTCCCATGGATCCCTTGCCTGCTCCTGAGGAGGTCTTTAACCCCACCTTAGGAGCCGACTGCACCGACGATCCCTACTCCTACTTCTTCGGAGCAGCGGGCTCAGGATCCCAGCAGCAGCCTCATCAGTCTTCTTCTTCGGAAGATGAGGATGATGGGGATGATGGGGATCATGAGAGCGAGGACGACTCCGAGTGAGCCATCTTGCTTTTTCTCTCTTTTAGTGTCTTTGATGCCAAAGGGGGAGAAAAATTGTTAAAGAAGTATTCTATCGTCTAGTAGTAGCAGCAGCTATCTATCCTTTGATTTCCAAATTGTAATCCGTGTCATGAACTATTTGGCTTGTAATAGTATTTCAACGCTTTATCTCTTGAGTATGACATGGATGTATTGAACAATATGGATGCTTTAACGTTCAATGTATAATTATGTTCATTTTGCACTTGTGATGTATGACATGGATGCATATTGTGATATATTATGAAATTCTGCGACATGCGTTATAAGATGCCCTAAATATGATGAAATGCTATACTAATCATTGTTGAACTGTTGCATGCATTTAGGTGGAGCTAAACTGTCAAAATTTCATCTCTTATACAATTTGAATTCCTTCTTTGATCATGTTGACATCAATCACCAAAAAGGGAGAGATTGAAAGTGCATCTTGGTGCATCTAAGCCCCTAATTAATTTTGGTGTATTAATGACAATGATGATCAAAAGCTACTAATCGCATTGATGAGTTGTATACAGAGAAGTCACGAAAAACGATGTTACAATTGAAACAAATTTGGAGAAAAGCTCCGCTTAATCCAAAATAGGCTTAAAGGTGCAAAATGTTGAATTACTTTTGAATTTGAGTCTAGGACCGCCATTCTATAAAGAGGGATACGTTGAAAGTTGTTCCGAAGCTTTATGCTCAAAGAAAAATCTTTTTGAAAGCTTTTTCAATTGATTCAAACTCATTTAAGAGTTTTCCAATTTGGCCGGAACTTTCGGCTCAGCCCAGAACTGCCAAAAACAACGTTCTGTCTATAAGTTTTAATTGATTCGGAACTTCTGACTCTGCTTGAAACTTCCGAAATGAACCTTCTGCATCGGTTTTATTTTTGGCTCGGAACTTCCGAAATGAACCTTCTGTATTGATTTTATTTTTGGCCCGAAACTTTCGGTTAAGACCGGAACTTCCGAAATGAACCTTCTGTATCGAATTTATTTTTGGTCCGGAACTTCCGGCTGAAGCCTGGAACTTCCGAAATTGCTGTTCTGTTTGAATATATTTTTCATCCTGGAACTTTCGGCTAGGCCCAGAACATTCGGATGAACAGTCGCAAACTGTCTTCAAACGGTCATTTTTGTGTGCGGGGTATAAATACCCCATCACCCCATTTCGAACAGCTCTCTCTCTCTCACATGAAGAACTCCAAGAACCCTAGAGCTGAAAACCCTAAACTCTCTCTTTCAAAGCTAGATCTAGAACAAATATTTAAGATTTCGTTTGAAAGTGCAACACAAATCTTCTAGCAAACTCCTTGCTCCATCTTTTGAGAAGATTTTGAGTGGTTGAGTTCGTTGGTTTTCTTGATAAATCATGAGCACAAAGATTTGAGCCTACAAGCCTTTCAACGGATTTGTTACTCTTGGAGGTGCTACCTCCTAAACGGCTAGGCGTCAAATCCGTGAGCACCCAAGAAGATTGTGGTGTGCCTGGAGAAGTTTGTACAAGCTCTATCTTAACTTCGACAAGGTAACTAGTGAAAATCCAAGCTTAACTTCGGTTAAGGCTTGGTGAGGAAAAGGGTTGAAAGAGACCAGGCCTTTTGGGCCCCTCAACGGAGACGTACGATCGGTGGATCTGAACTCCGGAAAATATTCACTTGTGTTCATTGCGTTCTTCGTGTTCTTGCTAGCTCATATCTTCATATTGCTTGATCTACTTGCTAGTTAAGTTGTAGAACATATTCCTACATAAAAGTTATAGCTAACAACATTGCTCACACTTGTATCCATTTACTTTGTTGGCTAGATTAAATTTCATATCTGTTCAGAGTTTTTCTGGTCTGCCCGGAACTTCCGATTCAACCCGGAACTTCCGGACCCCCAGAACTTCCGCCCAACCTCCGATGCCTCGGAACTTCTGGTTTCAGTCAGAACTTCCGGGCCTGGGGCTTTAGAACTAATTGTTTTCCGCAAGAAATTTTCAGATGGCCTATTCATCCTCCCCTCTAGGCAACCTACAATTGGTATTAGAGCCCAACTCTTCTCAAAGGCCTAACCGCTTGAAGAGAAACGATGTCGGGTAAATCTCCACAGAGGAATGTGGGCAGATCCAGATCGAGAACACCCTCGATCGCTTCCGACAAGAATAGCGAAAATACATTAAGAGCAAGATATCCTTTTGGTTACTCTAACCTCAACGCCGGTAATTATTATATCTCCATGCTAACCTGTCGTGCACCTTACTTTGATAGTACACACTATACGGCATGGAGACATAAAATAAAACTGCATCTTATTTCCATGCATCCAAGTATATGGAAAATCATATGCGCAGGTCTAGATACGGAAGAGACCCTTTTGGAAGCCAAGAACTTGACTACCGAAGAAGAGCAAGCCATCCATCGCAATGCTCAAGCGGCTAGTGTCATACTTGCCGCATTGAGTCTCGAAGAGTTCAACAAAGTTGATGATATTGAAGAAGCCAGAGAAATATGGGAAATTTTACAAGTTGTCCATGAAGGTACATCAACCGTGAGAGAGTCTAAGGTAGAGCTTCTCGAAGAAAAGCTTGAAAGATTTGTCATAGAAAATGACGAGACTCCCCAAGAAATGTATGACCGCCTCATGGTCTTGGTCAACAAGATAAAGGGACTTGGAAGTGAAGAGATGGCCAATCATGTGGTGGTCAAACGATTGCTCCGTGCAATAGCGCCAAGAAACCCTAACTTGGTTACCTTGATTCGGGAGCACAAGGACTTCAAGAAGATCACTCCAAGTGATGTGTTAGGAAGAATCATAGCACATGAGCTTATGGAGAAAGAAGCTAAAGAAGTCAAAGACCTTGCCAAGTTCTATAGTAACAAGGACAAGGATGTGGCACTAAAGGCCAAGAAGAAGAAAGAATCAAGCGACGAGAGCGATGATGAAGAACTTGTTCTATTCATCAAGAAGAAATTCATGAGAAAGGGCGGATTCAACAAGTACAAGAAAAGACATGACAAGTCCAAGAAGGGTTGCTATGCGTGTGGCGATCTTGGCCACTTCATAGCCGATTGCCCTAAGAAGAAGAAAGATGAAGATAGCAAAAAAGGCACAAATACAAGAAGGGGAAGAGGAGTGGTCATGCTCACATTGATGAAGAATGGGATTCTAATTCCGAGTCCGAGTCAGAATTGAAGTACGATTCTTGCTAGAAAGAAGTTGCCACCGTCATCATCGCTAACCAAACACCTTCAAGACCTTTACTCTTTGGAGAGTTAAGCGACGACGACGATATCGTCTCCCCCAGGTGCTTCATGGCTAAGAACAAGAAGGTACTTTCTAAAGCTCTAGATAAAGATGATGCTAGTGATGCTAGTGATGATTAATCTAGAGCTAATGAAGTAATGCTTAAAACCATAAGTAAACAAGCTAGAATCAAATTTAAACAACTTATGGAAACAATAGAGTCGCAAGAAGTAACTCTTGAAAAACAAGAAGCCTTGCTTGTTCTTGAAAAAGAAAAGAATGTTGACCTTGAGCGGCTTCTTGCTAAGAAAAAGAATAGGATAGACAAATTGACTAATCTTAATAGTTTAGTCAAGGAAGCTAATCTAGACTTAGAGGAAACCCTCAAAACTCTCAATAGCGAACTTATGATTATAGATGAATCTAGTAAGAGTCTTGAAGAGAGGATTGAGTCTCTAATATCCCAACCTAATTCTACTCTTTCTATTGCTTCCACAAGTAATGGTTGTTCAAAATGCTATAACATTGATATTATTATTTATGAGACTAACATGAAGGGAATAGAGGTCCTTAGAAAAAAATGAGAGGCTTGGCACCTTGGTAAGTTTTGGGTGCATGAAAGCCTATAAGTCAAAGGACGCCCTATACAATACTCTTAATGCCCAAAGCAATGTCGAGAAGCGTGGGCTTGGCTATCACCCAAATGAGACCAAGCTCACTCCTAGAAGAAAGAACAAGGGTAAAGAGGTAATTGAGTTTGTGAGGGAAGGCCAAGCTCCAAAAAAGATGAAGAACAAGTCTTATGCCTCACAAATCACTTTCTATGCCTCATACTTGATTAGGAGGAACCACCGTGGTAAAGTGGTTACTCAATTTATAGACAATAAAAATAAAAAACTATTAAGATGTATATGGATTCCTAAAGTGCTTGTGACTAACGTTGAAGGACCCAAGAAGGTTTGGGTACCTAAAACAAAGAACTAATTCTCTTGTAGGAATGTTCCTCCAGTGGATCAAGTTAGGTGATAGATAGTGGCTGCACCCATCATATAATCGGAGAGAAAAGCATGTTCATCTCCTTTGAGCCAAACCAAAATCTACACGAAACCATTGTGTTTAACGACAATCTAAAAGGAGAGGTAATGGGTGTAGCTAAAATTGCTATCACAAATAAATTCTCAATTTCTAATGTTGTTTTAGTTGAGTCCTTGAGTTACAATTTGCTTTCCATGTCATAATTGTGTGAGATGGGGTATAATTATCTCTTTTCTAATAAGGGTGTTACCGTTTTGAGAAGAAGTGGTAATTCCGTGGCATTCACAGGTAGGTTGAAGCAAAAGCTTTATCTAATTGACTTTGCTCTAGATAAGGTTGAACCTAAAACTTGTCTTATAGCCAAATCTAGGATGGGTTGGTTATGGTATCGCCGACTAGCTCATGTTGGTATGAGGAACTTGTCAAAACTTCTCAAAGGGAAACACATCCTAGGACTAACAAATGTTCTATTTGAGAAAGATAGGTTGTGTAGCGTGTGTCAAGCCAAAAAGCAAGTTGGAGCGCCACACACCGCAAAGAACATCATGACAACGAGAAGACCACTTGAGCTCCTACACATGGATCTATTTGGACCCGTGGCCTACTTAAGTATCGGCGGTAACAAATATGGTTTTGTAATTATCGATGATTTTTCTCGTTTCACTTGGGTAGTCTTTTTGCATGACAAAAATGAAACACAAGGAGTATTCAAAAGTTTTACAAGAAGAGTCCAAAATAAATATGAAGTTAAGATCAAGAAAGTAAAAAGTGACAATGGGAGTGAATTCAAAAACACTCAAATTGAAGACTTTCTTGATGGAGAAGGCATCAAGCACAAGTTCTCCGCTCCATATGATCCACCTCAAAATGGAGTGGTGGGAAGGAAGAATCGCACTTTGGCGGAGGCGGCAAGGACAATGCTTGATAAGTACAAGACTTCGGACATTTTTTGGGCTAAAGCAATCAACTCCGCATGCCATGCCATAAACCGTCTCTACCTCCACAAGATCCTCAAGAAGACGACATATGAACTCCTAACCGGTAGCAAACCTAACATTTTATACTTTAGAGTTTTGGGGAGTAAGTGTTTTATCTTGTGTAAGCGGCCAAGAAGTTCCAAGTTTGCCTCTAAGGTAGATAAAGGGTTCTTGGTCGGTTACGAGTCAAATGCGCATGCCTATCGTGTATTCAATAAAACCTCGGGCATTGTTGAAGTCACTAGGATATGATATTTGATGAAACTAATGGCTCTCAAGTAGAGCAAGTTGATCTAAGTGTTGTAGGTGAAGAAGAATCTCTATGTGAAGCTATCAAGAATATGCAAATTGGAGACATAATGCCAACAGAACAAGTGCCTACGGATCAACAAGAACCTCAAGTTAAAGAAAGTCAAAACCAAGAGACTCAAGAGCAAAGTGTGTTGGATAAAGATCAAGAAATCTATGAAGAGGTTGTTCAACAACCCGCACAACAGTCGAGAGTCCACCAAAGAATTCAAAGATATCATCCGGTGGATAACATCTTTGGAGATATACAAAGAGAGGTAACAACTCGTTCGCGTATTGTAAATTTTTGTGAATGCTACTATTTTGTGTCTTCTTTAGAACCTCTAAGGATATAAGAAGCTCTTGAGGACATGGATTGGGTGATGGCCATGCAAGAAGAGCTCAACAACTTCAAGAGAAATGAAGTGTGGAAGTTGGTGGAAAGACCAAAGCAAAACGTGATTGGCACCAAATAGATCTTCCGCAACAAGCAAGACAAGCACGGCATGGTCACAAGGAACAAAGCGAGGTTGGTTGCTCAAGATTTCACGTAAATTGAAGGTTTGGACTTTGGTGGGACTTATGCTCCCGTTGCTAGGCTAGAATCAATTCGAATTTTATTAACCTATGCAACTCACCATGATTTTAAGCTATATCAAATGGACATGAAAAGCGCATTCTTAAATAGTCCAATTTCTGAATTGATGTATGTGGAGCAATCACCCGGTTTCGAAGATCCCAAGTTCCCAACCACGTGTTCAAGCTTTAAAAGGCGCTCTATGGTCTTAAGCAAGCACATAGAGCATGGCATAAATGCCTTAGAGATTGTCTCTTAAAGAAAGGATTTGAAATAGGCAAAGTCGATTCTACTCTCTTTATTAAGCGCTTCAATAGTGATTTCTTTATTTGTCAAATATATGTCGATGACATTATATTTGGTTCTACTAATAAAGACTTTTGTGAAGAGTTTAGTAGGATTATGACTAAGAGGTTTGAGATGTCGATGATAAGTGAGTTGAAGTTCTTTTTGGGATTCCAAATCAAGCAACTCAAGGAAGATTCCTTCATTTGTCAAACGAAGTATATCAAGGGTATGCTAAAGAAGTTTGATATGGAAAGTGCCAAGCCAATCAAGATCCTATACAAACCAATGGCCATCTTGACCTAAATCAAGAAGAAACTGATGGAATTGTGCCCAAGAAAATTCTGGGGAATCAGAAGTTCTGGAGCATCCGGAAGTTCCGGTAGAACCGGAAGTTCTGGGCCAGCCCCTGAATTTGGTTTTCTGGACGAACCGGAAGTTCCGGTTGTGACCGGAAGTACCGGGTCGGAATTAATTCGATACAGAAGGTCTGTTTCGGAAGTTCCGGGTCGGAATTAATTCGATACAGAAGGTCTGTTTCGGAAGTTCCCACTGTAACCGGAAGTTCTGGACCCAAATTAATTCGATACAGAAGGGTAATTTCGGAAGTTCCGGATAGGATCCGGAAGTTCCGATGACCGGAAGTTCCGGCT
>KE372911.1:256094-270940 GCA_000418225.1 Zizania latifolia
CTTTGCTAGCTGACCCACATATTGTAGGGACAAAGTATTCTTAATGGTGAATAGTGAAGCACCATGTGATTTGTTTAAGCAATATCATGATGCTACATTGCTACTATTATAAACTAGTTACCGACTTCCAACTCTCCAGGATTTCCCTTGAACCTTATTGTCTGTTTGCAGCCTAGCTAGCTATATCCAAGTTAGAATTCCAGAGTAATACCTACCTAAATAAATTGGGTCAACCTCCTAGCAAGTACTAGTCTCCCAAACAGGACCTTAATTACGGTGTGATAATAACTGTTTTCTTTGGAAAAAAACACTCGTGTATCAGTTTTTTTCATTTTTCCTTTTATTAAGAAGTACAATATACTCCATCATATCCATTCACAAAATGAAGTCATTTTTAGCTTTTCAAAGTCAACCAGATATAACTTTGACTACTTAATTCTTTTGTGTAATTTTTTTTAAAAAATCTTCTTAATTTAATTAGGCTCGACAAGGTTACATAATTTTGCTGGTCATGATAAGAACTGGTTAAATTTCATCCCCAACGCTAGCAAATTTACGCGGCACAATTCATTAGCTGATTTTTTTCATGAATTCCTTAAATTATATGTTTTTTCCTGACGAACTGCACATGTTTGTTGATATATAGGCATGCGGTTCGACCTCATCGGCGCGGCGATCACCCACTACGCGTCGAAATGGCTCCCCGGGCTCACCAAGGACGGGTCGCACGGCGGCAGCCCCGACGAGCCGTGGGCGCAGGCCTCCGCTGGTGGCGGCCTCCACATGATCATCTCCGGCGCCGGAGGCAAGGACGACCTCGCCATCAGCGCCCCGGCGCGCGAGCAGCGCATGGTGGTGGAGAGCATCATCAGCATCACCCCGCCGCAGCGGGACAGCGTCTCCTGCGGCTTCCTCCTCCGCCTGCTCCGCCTCGCCATCATGCTCAAGGCCGCGCCCGCGCTCGTCACGGAGCTCGAGAAGCGGGTCGGCATGCAGCTCGAGCAAGCGGCGCTCGCCGACCTCCTCATCCCCTCCTACAGCCGCGCCGACACCGCATACGACGTCGACCTCGTTCAGCGCCTCGTCGAGCACTTCTTGGTGCAGGAGCAGACGGAGATGGCGTCCAGCCCGGGGCGCTTGGAGCCGCAGCAGCCGGAGTACTACAGCGCGAGGATGCCACCGGCCGCGGCCGCGGCGTCGGCGTCGGCGACAGGGCTGAACGCCAAGGCACGCGTCGCCCGGCTGCTCGACAGCTACCTCTCCGAGGTCTCCCGTGACCGCAACCTCTCCCTGACCAAGTTCCAGGTCCTGGCCGAGTCACTCCCGGAGTCGGCGCGCACCTGCGACGACGGCCTGTACCGCGCCGTCGACTCCTACCTCAAGGTAAATAGCATTTGGTTGCTCTAGCTGGTGATCGATCAATTTTTTCTGCGAGATGGTCGCCGGAGTCGTTAATGGCGACCTGGTCGGTGTTTGGTTGATCGGTGTAGGCACACCCGACGCTGACGGAGCACGAGCGGAAGCGGCTGTGCCGGGTGATGGACTGCCAGAAGCTGTCGTTCGACGCGTGCATGCACGCGGCGCAGAACGAGCGCCTGCCGCTGCGGGTGGTGGTGCAGGTGCTCTTCTCCGAGCAGGTCAAGATTAGCAACGCGCTGGCGAGCTCCTCCGCGCTGAAGGCGGCGCCGGACGCGTTGCCGGCGATGCCGACGACGCGGCGGCAGCTGCTGGACGGCACGCCGCAGTCGTTCCAGGAGGGTTGGGCGGCGGCCAAGAAGGACATCAACACGCTCAAGTTCGAGCTGGAGAGCATGAAGGCCAAGTACCTGGAGCTGCAGCACGAGATGGACGCCCTCCAGAAGCAGGTGGACGGCCGCTCCGCGCCGTCGCCCGCCGCCGGCCCCGGCGCCGCCAAGATCGGCGGAGGCAAGCGCTTGCAGCATGGCCCTTCAGCGTGGAGCAGCGGGTGGAAGAAGCTGGGCAGGCTGGCCAAGATGTCGGGCGCCGAGGCTGGGGCGCCGCCCGGCATTGCTCCCGGCGAGGCTGCGAGGAAAGGACCAAGAAGGTGGAGGAACTCCATCTCGTGATGACTAGCTAGCAAGGTGCTGCATGGTATCAAATGAAGTTTCGTGTTCTTTTGAGAGACAGAGAGAGTCCATTTTCTTTCAGAAATCAACGTGATGTACTCGTGTTCATGTCGTTTTCAGAGAGTCCATTTTGTCTGGAGAACTATCAACTATGTTGGGAGATCGATGTACCTGTTAGTCCTGGATTTGAAACGCTTGCTAGCTTGCATGCGTAGAAAGTAGCTTGTTTGTGTTTAGACCCAGATCGAATTCGACTGAAATAACTGAAGTTTTTAGATGGTAGCGAGCAATGCAGTGGTGATGAGATATATTTGCTGCTACATTTGATTAGATTGATAACAAATGATCACCCTAATATGCATAGTTGATCTATTTCTTGCTAGTAGCGCTCTCTGAACTTTGGCTCAAGCCAAGTCCCTGAGTGGATGTATGAACCGATTGGCTTCACCTGTATCAATGATGAACAGGAGGCAGCGCAAGAGGTACGCTGGATACAGGCAGTGTTTACAAAATCATGATAACCGAACCAGTTACCATCTCATCGGTAACCGGTTTGTGAAAAACGGTATAGTAACTACTAAACCGAGCCGATAATAGCGGTAATCATGCTGATAACGACAGTAATCATGTTAGTAACAAATCGTGTGGCTACTGCCGGTAACCAGTTCGATAACAGTTTGGTTAACTTAGATAGAGGAGTTGTTAGAGCGTGTAAGTGGAAAGGCAAAAGTTGAGATATGAAATAGGACAGATCTCCGGAGCGTGAATGGCAATTATTGAAAAACTAGACAATCGATAGAAAATCCAGCATAAATGATGGGCAGAGAAGTCGCAAGCTTACCATGGATTCCAAATTTCGGTTTCATTTCCTCCCATCAGAGGATGGGGCAAGTGTGAAGGGGCAGCTAGCACAGCAGCACTACTTGTGAATCGTTTAGGATATCTCCAAGAAGTTATGGAACACTGGTTGACTTGGGCTCGGCAGTGTGCCTGTACAGTAGAAAGCTCATCCTCCTGCTGGCTTCGGCTGCTGCTGTTGCTGTACGCACGCATATGCCGGGCACAACCAACCATCTCATGTGCTTGCACTCGTCTGCATACGGCGACCGTGTCGATACCAGTAAGTCCCAGTGTACCAACTAGTGAAAGTAGCAGATGTTTTATTCAGGAAAAAAAATCTATAGGGTGAGCTTCAAAATCTATAGTGAGGACTTGTCAGGAGGCCAACGGAGGAGGCCAATGGTGAAGAGCTCAACATCCTTGCCGGATTCACTACAGAACCAGGACAATGGCGGCACAACTGGCGAGCGTGGGAACAGACAGAGGAGGGGGAATGTTCGTTTAACTGGGCCAGAATGGACCCACTTAATGTAATTATTGCTAATGGGTTGTAAGTGTGGCGTGAGTATAAAAACCTGAACATAACCCTTGTATCGTTATCGATGATCATCTGGAGAAGGCTGGCGGCGGCTCCACTGAAGAGAATTCAGTGCGAGAATTCTATCAATTCATTCGAGTTTCTTACAATCTAGTATCAGAGCCTCGTCTGCTAGTGATCCTCTTGATCTGGCTGTAAAATTTTTCCTGGGGCGAGGTTGGGACTTCGCGGGAAACTGCGAGGATCCGTAAATTATCCCTCAAACTGGTTGGCTGGATTCGGAGAGAGAGTGACGAAGTTCGGTGATCCTGGAGCGACCACGCTATCTCACAAGGCAAGCTGCTAAGATGATGGAGACTGATGGCAAGCTGGACTATCTGATCAAGAAGATGGAGGAAGCTGAAGCCCAGCATCAGGAACTTCGGGCCGACCTGGTCTCTCTGAAGACGACGGTTGAAGGTTGGTTACCTGAAGCGGATCGGAGGATTGAAGGCCTTCAAATAGCCGTGGGGAGATTGCAAGTCAAGGCGGAGAAGCTTGAAGAGGTAAAAGAAAGGGAGGATGACAGAGGAAATCCGTTGTTCGGGTCTCACTGCAGTTTCATGACTGGAGCTGGGGGATCGGAGGCAGTGAAGAAGTTCAAGGAAGAAATGAACCAATCTGAGGTAACCCTAATGCCTAACACCTTTGGGAGTACTAGCCAGCGTCCCATTTTTGTTCCTAGAGGGATTGGCAGCGAAACACCTGTGATTGCAGCTCCTGGTTTTGGTGGATATATGGGGTATGGCAGTCTGCCAGCGATGAACTGTCCCCAGTTCAACGGTGATAGTCCTCAGATGTGGCGTAGCAATTGTGAGACCTATTTCGAAACCTATGGTATCCATCCGGGGCATTGGGTGCGATTGGCAACCTTGAGTTTTGTGGGAAACGCCGCTTTCTGGTTGCAATCGGTAAGAGCTCAATTGGCGGGTGTTTCTTGGGAGGCGTTATGCGAGAAGGTGTGTGCGCGTTTTAGTCGGGACAAGCAGGAGTCATTGATACGACAATGGTTCATTGTCCGACAAGAAGGAACTGTAGCTGCGTACGTTGAAAGATTTGATAGTCTCATGCATCAACTGATGGCATATGACAATTCTTTGACTCTAATCTATTTTGTTACACGCTTTGTTGAGGGGTTGAAGAAGGAGGTCCGATCGGCGGTAATGATGCAACGGCCAAGGGATCTCGATGCTGCCTGCGCCTTAGCTTTTCTTCAGGAAGAAGTACTTGAAGGAAGTAGCAGAAAGGAAATACCAAGGAATTATAATAGTGGGTATACCAGAACAGTGAGTAAGGCTCTTCCATTGCCATTGCCCGCTCCAACTAGGGCAGTCCACACCCCTGAAGTTAAGAGAGAATTGGATGGCAACAAAAATATGTCTAGAAATGACAGGTTGAGTGCATTAAGAGAATATTGGCGTGCCAAGGGGGTGTGTTTTACATGTGGGGAGAGGTGGAGCAGAGAACACAAATGTGCATCCTCCATACAGTTGCACATCGTAGAAGAATTACTGAGTGCCATACGTGCTGACAATGAGGCAGTACCTGAAGAACTAGAAGCCGAAGAAGGCAACTCGATAATGGCAATCTCTTACCAAGCCTTGGTTGGCACAGATTCTTCACAGACCATCAGAGTTCGGGGCTGGATTCAAGGTATGGGGCTATTAATGTTGATTGACTCGGGGAGCATCTATTCATTTATTGATCATCAGTTGGGGATGAAATTATCGGGTGTCAAACCGATGGGGCAGTCAGTACAGGTGAAAATTGCTAATGGTGGTTTTCTGCAATGTTCTCTAGTAATACCCCAATGTCAATGGTGGATGCAGGGTAGGAGTTACACTAGTGATTTTCGACTCATTTCATTGGGCAGCTATGATGCAATCCTGGGAATGGATTGGCTACAACAGCATAGTCCTATGAGAGTGGATTGGTCCAACAAATGGCTTCAGTTCATTTCACAAGAACAGTTGATTCGAGTACAGGGAATCCTTCCCAAGCTTGACAAGTGCAATCCTATCACTAGTGAACAGCTCAAGGGACTATACAAACAGGAGGCATTGATGCACATGATTTGTTTGTTTTCAGTAACAGAGCAACTGAAGAGGTAGTTCCTGTTGAAATTCAAAAAATCCTTGATAAGTATCAGGATCTTTTTGAAGAACCAAGAGGTTTACCACCCAAGCAGTGCCGTGACCATCGAATACCTCTAATTGATAATGCCAGACCAATCAATATCAGACCATACCGCTATAATCCAGCTCAGAAGGATGAAATTGAGCACCAAGTTAAGGAAATGCTGCATTCGGGAGTTATACAAAACAGTACCAGTGCTTACTCTTCTCCTGCCATTCTAGTTAAGAAAAAAGATGGGAGTTGGCGAATGGTGATTGACTATCGATAACTCAATGACATTACAATTAAGAGCAAGTACCCTCTACCTGTGATTAATGAGCTATTGGATGAATTGCATGGATCTAAGGTGTTTTCCAAGTTGGACCTAAGAGCTGGATACCACCAGATCCGAATGGCTGAAGGGGAAGAATACAAGACTGCTTTCCAAACACACACATGTCACTATGAGTATCGGGTGATGTCCTTCGGCTTAACAGGCGCTCCGAGAACTTTTCAAGGAGCCATGAATGACACTTTGGCCCCTGTGTTAAGAAGGTTTGCTCTGGTATTTTTTGACGATATCTTAATATACAGTCCTGATTTTCCATCACATGTGCAACACTTAGACAGGGTACTACAATTGTTGCAACAGCACCAATGGAAGATAAAACTCAGCAAGTGTTCATTTGGTCAAGATAAACTCTCTTATCTAGGCCATGTTATTAGTTCAGAGGGGGTGTCCACTGATCAGTCAAAAATCAATGCAATTCTGGAATGGTCGAGACCAACCACTCTTAAGAAGCTAAGGGGTTTCTTGGGATTGGCAAGATATTACAGGAAGTTCATTAAGGGATTTGGAATTATCAGTAAAGCACTCACTAACTTGCTTAAAAAAGAGTCCTTGTTCAGCTGGACACCAGAGGCTGAAGCCTCCTTCTTGGCCTTAAAGCAAGCCTTGAGTACTGCCCCCATTCTAGCTTTACCAAATTTCAGCAAAACGTTCGTGGTGGAAACCGATGCTAGTGAATCTGGCATTGGAGCAGTGCTCTCGCAAGACAATCATCCGATTGCTTATGTTAGCAGGGCATTAGGTCCAAGAACTAAGGGGTTATCCACGTATGAAAATGAGTGTCTTGCAATTTTTTTGACTGTGGAGAGTTTATCATCGTCACTGACCATCGTAGCTTGACTCATCTCACTGAGCAACGGTTGATGACGCCGTGGCAGCAAAAAGCGTACACCAGACTGCTTGGACTGCAATACAAGATTTGTTACCGACGAGGGTCCACAAACGCTGTTGCGGATGCCCTGTCCAGAAGGGACAACGATGATTCAGTTGAAGCAAATTCAGTATCAAGTTATCATCCTCAGTGGCTCACCGAAGTGGTGCAGAGATATTAGCATGACCCGTTCACTAAACAACTTCTCATTGATCTGTGTATTGACTCATCTTCTCGAAAAGATTATACGCTTACTGAGGGAGTGATTCGCTACAAAAACAGAATTTGGATTGGAGACAATCTGAATTTGCAGAACAAGTTGGTGGACTCATTGCATGCTAGCCCGATTGGGGGTCATTCTGGATTCCCAGTGACCTACCAGAGAATTAAAAACTTGTTTGCTTGGAAGGGCATGAAGCACATGATCAAAATGCAGTTGTTGAACTGTGCGGTTTGTCAACAAGCCAAGCCTGATAGGTCCAAATATCCAGGGCTTCTGCAGCCTTTACCAGTACCTAAAGGAGCATGGCAAGTAGTCACTATGGACTTCATTGAAGGCTTACCGCGGTCTGGTGGTTATGATTGCATACTAGTGGCTGTCGATAAGTTTTCAAAGTACAGCCATTTTGTTCCAATGCGGCATCCATTTACAGTTTATGAGGTGGCTAAGGCATACATGAACAATGTCTATAAGCTTCACGGCCTTCCAAGTGTAATTATTTCAGACAGGGATAAGATCTTCACCAGTCAGTTTTGGCAGCAATTGTTTGAGCTCTCAGGTACCAAACTGCATTTAAGCACTGCATACCACCCACAAACTGACGGCTAAACTGAACGTGTCAACCAATGTCTAGAGATTTATCTCAGATGCTTTACTCATGCATGCCCCACTAAGTGGATCAATTGGCTTCACTTGGCAGAATACTGGTATAACACTTGTCATCACTCATCACTGCATAAAACTCCTTTTGAAGTGTTATATGGGTATCCTCCTAGCTAGCTTGGAATCAGCCATAATTCCTGTGCAGTGCCGGATCTTGCAGAATGGCTAGCTGACAGGAAAATGATTGCTCAATTGCTCAAGCAGCACCTACACCGAGCCCAGCAGCATATGAAGCAACAAGCTGATAAACATCGCAGTTTCCGAGAATTCTAAGTTGGTGAATGGGTCTATCTTAAGCTGCAACCCTACGTCCAGACTTTATTAACAAGGTGAGCCAACCATAAACTTTCCTTCCGCTATTTTGGACCCTTTCAAGTCATTGCCAGGATGGGTTCGGTCGCATACAAATTGCAACTCCCTCACAACAGCTCCATCCATCCAGTTTTCCATGTGTCTCAGTTGAAAAGAGCTCAAGGGTTTCAGCCTCCTGAGCAGGACAACTCAGTTGGACAACAACCCCGGCGGTTCCTGGACTATCGCATTCAGTCTGAAGGTAAGTCTAACATTGTTCAGGTTTTGGTCCAGTGGGCTCATGAGCTGGAAGCTGATGCAACATGGGAGAGCTTGGATGAGATGCAGACAAGATTCCCACAGGCGCTGGCTTGGGGGCAAGCCAGCTCTCAAGGAGGGGCGGTTGTCAGGAGGCCAATGGTGAAGAGATCAACATCCTTGCCGGATTCACTATAGAACCAGGACAATGGTGGCACAACTGGCGAGCGTGGGAACAGACAGAGGAGGGGGAATGTTCGTTTAACTGGGCCGGAATGGACCCACTGAATGTAATTGTTGCTAATGGGCTGTAAGTGTGGCGTGAGTATAAAAACCTGAACAGAACCCTTGTATCGTTATCGATGATCATCTGGAGAAGGCTAGCGGCGGCTCTACTGAAGAGAATTTAGTGTGAGAATTCTATCAATTCGTTCGAGTTTCTTACAGGACTGTTAGCGTCACGTGGAGGCTCTGGTAATCTCACAGCGTAGGGCACAACCAGAGAAGACACATAAGTGACAATAGAAAACCAAAACGGGAGGAAAGGGAGAGTTGAACGGAAAAAGTTCCATCAAATTATAAAAGCTACACGTGACACTAATCCATAAAGAATCCTCACCGTAAAGACTTGGAAGCTCGACAGAGTTTTTTTCCTTCTCCACTCATGTGCGTGCATGCAACTATTGCTTTCGTTTTCTGCTTGCTACTGTTTTTGAGCCACTGCTTCTCAGCTCCTCTGGGAGGCCAACGCGAGAGCGTAGTTGGTAACTATTGCTTTCGTTTCCTGCTTGCTACTGTTTTTGAGCCACTGCTTCTCAGCTCCTCAGGGAGGCCAACACGAGAGTGTAGTTGGTATGAAACTCGTCTCAATCATCACGAAGTCTCGTTTTCTACCGTTGTGAAGTATGCCATAATTTCTACCGTTGTGAAGTATGCCATAATTACCGTGAAACCTTACTCTGCACCGTTAGATTTTAGTGAGATGACTAGAATCAGCTGACTACTCTCTAATGTTAGGAAACCGAGTCAGAGGATCTCAAATCCTGCTTCTCATCGCAGATCTCGGCAATGGCGAGGCCAATTAGGTGAGACGATTCCGCTGTAAACCAGCCGTTTCTTTCTTGAGAGGCACATAGTTTTGTTTCCGTAAGCAAGAAGCCAAGCAGCAGTCGATCCTGTAATGTCCATGGCTGCAACTGTTCACCAAGTTGGGGATCTAGTTTTTTGTGGTTGCACATTTGCACTAGAACGCTCCTCTGTCTAGCTGTGTATTGTCTGTGGAGCAACATGATAAGATATTCTCAACATCATAAGATAGACGCACAGCACACAGCTCAGTTTTATTAGCGAGTCAAAATTTCTTGAAAGAATAAGGACAACTCTTATCGTCTACAAGCTTTAGGTTCTACTCATTACTCACGACACAAACCTTGCAGATACCATTCAGATACCTGTCTCACCCATTTCTACGGCCATCTATGATATCTCATCACACGCTACTATGCTTACTGGACCAAAACCTTGTTTTCCATTGGTGGAAACAGAGAGGTGAAGACCCCTCTCCTCATCAGCTCACTAGCTGCTGGTTACTGTAGTAAGGGTAGGCTCCATATGCTGCAGCATACATGTTTGGGTGTGGAAGAGGAGACATATAGCCATACCCGCCATAGAAAGGTGCACCATAGTACATGCCATTGCGCCGGTGACCAGAATCACCCCTAAACTGAAAAAAAAAACAGAAATTCAAATGGGTGAGCAGAAAAATAAAGTCAACACCTTTATTTGCTTAACAGATGGTGAACACGCATAGAAATCGTAACAAAATTCATAGACATTGTAAAGCTTCCTTTTAATGGGCAATGGGTACCATGAGGAAGCCTCACAAGTTACTGCAAAATAATAACTTCGTGCAAGAGGACTAGAAGAGTAAAATGAAGTCCCAGGTGAAGCATGGTATTAAAGTTCCATTGTTGCAACAGGCCCACAGCTGTTAACTGCTAAGCCCAATCAAATAAACTTAGCTGAGAAAGCAACAGAGCCTCATCTTGTTGAGAACTTCCCTTGCGTCATCTAGATGAATACAACCAGACTTGGACGGGTCTCAGAAAGCTAGCTATGACAAATGTTGTGGTATACTTGTTAATAGACAATGCACAGCAGCGGAAAAGAGTTCACACTACCTATGAAATTTGAAGTACTACATCCAGACATGAATACAACCAGACTTGGACAGGTCTCAGAAAGCTAGTTATGACAAATGTTGTGGTATACTTGTTAATAGACAATGCACAGCAGCAGAAAAGAGTTCACACTACCTATGAAGTTTGAAGAAGTACTAATCCACACAAGGTATAGTTGGTACTTTTACCACTCTGTCGGCCTCAGTTACATTTTTTTTCTTTTTTATTTCATATTATCAGGCAAATAGACACCTATTTCCAGTGGTGATGGTTGATGAGCTACTGAAAGAATGCCAGAGGAGCACAAGGAGATGTTAACAGCAGCAGCATCCTATCACCCTTATGCATCTCAGTGTCCACACGTACTGCGCCCACTCCCCACTAAACCTGACTCGCCCTGATGGCAGCATTGCACATGCACCACTCGTAGAGGAACTCATAATGGCATGGTCCTGAAGGTGATGGCAGTGAAGGAACTAGTCTGGCCAGGGAGATCAACAACAATTCAAAAAAAAATCTCCAGAGCAGGAGCACGTGGATGTTGTGGTGAAGCGGATGCTGGAGCCAGAAGCAGTAGCAGAAAAGCATCAGAGTTGGATATCGTTGATTAGGACATTAACTTCATGAGTGTTAGCAGCGCGCCAGCCGCTGTGGCATTACCAAAAGTTGATCTCAAGCTATCAAGCATGGGAGCTTTGTCGAATTCAATGCATAGAGGTGCATGCTGAATCAGCAATACTATGAGTGGGACCATTCCTAGCCACTCATTGAGAAGAAGCAGGAGGTAGAACACTAGGAAGGCAAAATGGTAAGAAACAGCACTGAGACACCAGTTGACAGGAGCAGTACCACACAGAAAGAAGTAAACTTTCAGTGTTTTGAAGTGGGACACTTTTTATAGCTAACTAGGCTGTGTCTGGGAGGAGGTTATCATTAACTTATTATTGCCCCAGGTGCACCTTTTCATTGTGTTCATCTTTATTAAAAAGCCCTTATCACAACTATAGTTTAGGCTTAAAGAATAAGCCCAAGAATATCAAATATGGTGATCTATGCTGTAGCTTGAGCCTGTAAGCAGTAAGTGAAAGCTAAAGCATAGGCAAACGGTCATGTCTTAGCAATTAATATGTTTATCTCAGGGTGGTCAAACACCAGCTTGAGATAAAAACAACTATGTACTGCAAACAAATGATTAAATAGCTTGATTTCGTCAATAAAAAGAACAAATTCATGAATGATTACCATAGTTAAGAAATAAGCAATGCCCTTAGCTAGTGGTGATAATGCACTTTAATCTATACTACTTTAAAAGAATTTAGTGGTGATGAATCTGCCACCACCACAATCCTTCTCATTGACACGTGGGCCCTCATTGTCATTGACACGTGGTGTTCTTTTAATGTTGTAAATTTTTTTCCGTTACAACGCACGGACACTCAACTAGTGGGTATAAATGCAACCTTGCAAAAATGCTCCAACAAACAAGACTACCAGAGTTGACGAAGAGCAAAGGGCATCTTCATTGCTTGAGAGTCAAAACAAATCCAAAAGGCGCTTCATTTTGTATTTTGTATTTAAACCAACATACTCATCTTATATATATTTACATTGTAAACTCCTTGCACAACTCGGGAAGAGAACTTTGGATGGGCAGGATAGTGTGTACTCAAATATACATGTGGAGATGCATTTCTAGTCTTTTTCTATCCTTTTGTTTCTAAACTTCAATTGCATGCAAAAACAATAGGAAAACCATTAGAATGCATGTACACAAAATGTTACCACTCATAGACTGTGAACAAAACATTTCAATTGTCAATGATGATTTACAACTGTACACTTAAATTTTGAACATGTTAATCAGAGAGTTAAAATGATAGTATCTTAAAGAGGAATGAGTCAACAGTTCAGACCTGTTTGCTTGCTGGACTGCGGCCCCATGAAAGACGCACCACTTGCTTTCCAATTGTTGACCCATTTAACCCTTGCAGTGCTTCTTCTGCATCAGGCCTACACAATAAGACATGCAATTTCATACCATCTCAAATTTTGCAGCGAGTAAATGAATAAATATTTAAGTATCCAATAATTCCTTCCTGTAAGGGTGAATTAGGATAAAATGTCTTAGATATACCTGTTGGCAAATTGAACAAAGCCACATTGTTTGCCAATAGGAATTTTGACAGAAGCAACATCACCATACTTAGCAAATGATTTCCTTAGTTCATCTTCAGTGACGTTGGAGTCAAGCCCACCAACATATATCTGCAGCAGTATTGCATATAAGATTTTAAACAAAAAGGTATGTTCGAAGCTAACAAAGGCCAGTGGAAATAAACAGCACATACTGTCCTGTTAGTCGAGTCACTATCTGACTGCCTTGGTGGAGAGGAGCCAGAATCAGCTGAAATAAAATAACATAAAGACTAAAAATATGTCCGATGTGAGAAAGTGAGAAACAAAAATCAGACATAAAACGCTCTTTTGCATAACTATGATGCTACTCCTCCACACCCAACCACAATGTCCCCCAGATGTTGGCCTTGTCTTTAGCCAACCAGACCATATGCTGAAGCTGAAGTAAGCTAACTAGGCCCCAAAGAATACTACACTTTGGAAATTTGGGAAACTGCAAATGATAGGCCAGGATGGAAATTTGGTAATACCTGAAGATCTTCTAGGTGTTGCAGGTCCTATACGAATTGGCCGGGTGGAGCAATATACACCATTCATTTCAGTCATCGCATGAGTTTTGTCGTTATCATCTCCAAACCTAACAAATCCATAGCCCCTAGAACGCCCCGTGTTTCCATCAATAATAACTTTAGCTCCTTTCACAGATCGATATTTGCTAGCAAAAAGTTCCGTCAACATTTCGTCAGTAACATCAACAGCCAGATCACCAACAAATATTGAGTGATCAGAAGCAAGTTCAGAGCGTTTTTCTCCCATACTATATGATGCCCAGTTTAACTTAAAAGTGCGGTCAGTATTAGGCATTACATGACCAGAAAAATTCTGGAGTGCTTTCTCCGCTGATGCATGAGAATAGAACTCTACAAAACCATAACCCTCAGAAACTCCCGAATGTCTGTTACGAATAACTTTAATAGTCACCACCTACAAAACAGGTAGGAAGGGAAAAAATGACAATTAAACAATTAGTAGAGGGCATACTGACAAAAAAGATTTAGTCTTTCAAGAATATTTTTTCACTTACTAAATCTCTACTTCCATAAAAGAAGTGGGTAATGATGGTGGTCATTTCCAAACCTTTATCAAAACAGAGTTGGTTGGATCTTATACAGATCATTTTTATGCATGTACGTGTACAGGAGTATCTGTTTGAATCATCCACACATATGCCTTAATTAAGATCATATATGCTTGTTGACCAGGTGCAAAAACATGTGTGCAATTTTCAGAATTTGTGAAATTACTAGTGCTTGTTGGCCTTCCAGGTTTAGAACTGGTAGGTTTATTTGAGATGCATTGCAAGCTGCAATGTGCAGGCACCCTGCTAGTTCAAGATAATGTCATTTTTCTTCCAAAATCTTCTGTTAATGTAGCTACATGTAGCAAAAAAGAAGAAAAGGATAAATGCATACACTTATATTTCTTATAGCAATGAAAATATTGCATAAATAGCATGATCAACAAGTAAGAGCCAATAGCCTGACAAAAGGAAAAAAACAAGAACCAATATATCCAGGCAAACCATGCTGTGGAGACCTTGTGTGTGAAAGAGAGAGGCACTGGCTAAGCTGCCACGACGATTAACAGATTACAACATTTCCAATCCATTTTATCAATACTACAAGTGTCACAACTCAAATGCTTACTCTGTAACCATTACCAGCATGAATCCTACAGAATGTCACCTCGCTTGAAATCATGCAAAGAAAATAGAACAGGAAAAGGAAAAAAATGTGCATCTTAGCTGTTGCACGACAGCACGTACAAATCGTGGTATAGAAGCCTGAAAGGCTACTCATAGTGCATTAAATGTACTCAAAGTTGGCGACTTTAACAGCTACCGAGCCAATCCTACGGAAAACGAACAGCTTTAGCATAAACAAACAACAATTAGCCGCAAATTTAGCTTTGTATCCCAATTGCAACACAAAATGAACGAATCAGTACGCAGTCGTCGGACAAATCTAGCTGAATTGAAGAGATCCGGTACGGATAAGGCTGGATCAGAGGAGCGGGATGGGAGAACCGAACCTCGCCGCTGGGGCCAAAGCAGTTGTGCAGGTAATTTTCGTCCATCCAGTACTGGAGGTCGCCGACCCAAATCGTCCGGTTCTCGTCCGCCCCGTAACCGCCGGATCCGCCCGCTGGCGGCGGCGGGGTCACCGACGCCGGGGGCGCGAAGTGCTTCACGTACTGCGG
>KE372911.1:271109-289130 GCA_000418225.1 Zizania latifolia
CCGCCGGGAGGAAAAGGGAAGCTGGTAAGAGGGTCGCGGAGGGTAGAGGCGGAAAGAGAGGGAGAGGGCTCGTGGTTCGGGGTGAGGCTTGATATATATGTCACTGGAAATTGATCTGAGCCGTCAGATCTAGGATTTCGCGGTGCCCTGGCCGTCTGATGCGCTGGATCTAAGAGACTGACACGTGGGGCCAGCGGAGATTTGCGGTTTGGGAGATTTTAGGGAAGGGAGTTACCTTCTACTTTTGGGGGATACTGTAGTTGGGAATGGGCGGCTGTTGTTTTGCCATTTTTGCAAATTATCCGAGGTATTTAGAGGAGTTCGATTAATGGCGTGGTCAATTTAATGAGCTTCAAAGTACATGCAAATTCTACCTTTTTCTTATCTGATTATTAACATCAACCAATAAATTTGAAATATATAGCAGCAAAATAAAGATAGTAAATTGATCGCACGAAAATGACACTATCCTTATATGAACATTAGGTCTAAAGAGTCAACGGGAAAAGGTAATAATTCTCTCCAGACTCAGCCTCTCGCTACGAGAAAAAAATCATTTCCATGTTAATATAAATAAATGGTGTCCATTATATTTGTTACAAACAAGAAAAAAATAAAGTTTTGTCAACTGGGGTTGCTCTCAATGGTTAGAGAATACCAAACAAATCATTTCCATGTTAATATAAATAAATGGTGTGTATTAAATTTGTTAAAACAAGAAAAAAAGAGTCTTCCAATTGCGGTTGCTCTCAATGGTTAGAGAATATCATATTAATTAGTAAAAAAGTATGTGTCATATTAGGTCTGTTCAAAACCAGGCCAAAAATTAAGAAAAATTTTCTTATATATTACTGAAAGTTCACGTGATTTTTTATTTGTCAGTCACTCTTTTATTGACGTGTAGGTCTTGGGACTCATATGTTAGTGAAAGATTGAATAACAAATAAGAAAATGGGTAAACTTTAAGTGACATAAAAAAATAATTCAAAAATTAAGGTCCAACCTAACCTGGGGTTAACGATATCGAGCGGTAACCAGTCATCAAGTGCTGGCTGGCAAGCACAAACCAGTTTTGTTCAAAATTCAAATTTTAAATTGGTTTTTTTGGAAAATTTCAAAAAATCATATAAATAATAGGTGATTTATGATGATTATTGGTAAATTTATTTTGAAAAATATTTAGGTTTGAAATAATTTTGGAGCACAATAAAATTGGTAAAAAAAATTGGCTCAGCCCAATAGCCTGCCATTGTTTGCCAACTTTTTTTTTGATTTTTTCACAAAAAATGGCATTACTAAATTTGTAATTCTCTACCATTTAATTTAACCAAATATTTTTATCATTATATCACAAATTTTATTTTCCATTCATACATCATTATAAAATTTAGAGAAGTTGATATATTTTTTTATAAAAATGTTCAAATTTAGAGAAGTTTAATATTTAAAAAAGTTAACCGACTTATATAATATAGAACGGGTGAATATGTTATTTGACTAGAATAATAAAAGTCTGCTCTCCACCTATCGACATCAATGAGTAAAGAAAGGCAAAACCTAAGCTGTCAATTGTACTGGATCTAGTTAATAATGATGAAAGTTAGTTGAATAATTTCTATGATTGTTATAGCTGCATGTATAGTTGTTCTATCAATAATAACTTTGCATTTAAAGTATGAAACAAATGTAACTTTGTCATCTAATTAATGAGAAAGAAATACAGAGCCATTTTAGCCATATAGCAATCTACAAGTTAAGTGGGTTCCTTGTCTTATTTATAGGCCTATTCTTTTGATCAAGTTGCTCGTCATCAAACAACCATTAATACCTTTAGCTGTCCTTCAATAATAGGCCTCTATTTTTAGTTTCACCCTGAGCCTTTGATCTCTGCTCTACTTGATGCTGAAATTCTAGTTGCTAGTGTAATCTTTCCTAGCCTTAAGTGTGTCCTAAAACTGAATCTTAGTTCTGAGGGTTTCTCTAGGCTTTGATGAACTCTAACAGCATAGTTTACTAGCTGAACAGTGATATGTAATACGGAGTAGTTTTATGCGTACTAGATATAGTCCTGGCATCAAAAGAGACTAAGGTGTCCAACATGTAAAAGGAGCTAAAAGCTAAAGGGATATCTGCACAGGTAACAAATATATATTTCTACGAGTTTAAGCTATTTATTGTTGACATTGATGCCATTTGTATCCGAGATGAACGACCGTTGGTGGCTAAATCAAATTTAAGGATATGCTTATTGTATTGTTTACAAACCATAAATTTTGATATCATTGTTATATTACTAATTTATTATTTTCAATATTATTGTCTAGATTGATCCACAATCTTTCTAAAGAATAATTGCTTCATCGACTTCTTGTTATTGGATTGGACTGTTTGGTACGGTATTTTTTTCCTAAATCCTAATGTATTTTATTTTTACTATGATTATGAATTTGTATATGATACTCATTTAATATATATTACAATTGTATAAGATTGTAGTTAGCTCAGACAGACACTCTTAAATTTCCGAACCGCCGCTGAATGGCATGCTACTTAGAAAAAAAATTATAAGCTATATGACATCTCACCTAAACTTTAAACAAACTTTATATTTTTATATCACAGCACCACAGTCTAAACAAAAAAATAACATTAGATAGAAATATTTGTTAGATTATTGATTTGTAGTGATAGATAAATCTCGCTGATTTGCTCATGTGGTGCCGACCATATCGATTCACTTTCGTTTTCGCTCTGGCTATTCCTATACACTCGGTTTAATGTATTGTTGTCTTTTTTCTATATATTCATACCTAATATTATTGTCTTTTTTTAAGATTTGTGTATGTTAAGGTGGGATGCTTAGCAAATATTTCTATTCAATGTTATTTTTTTTAGATTGCGGTGTTGTGACATAAAAATATAAAGTAATTTCATATAAAAATATGATAAAAATATAAGGTTTATTCAAAGTTTAGCTGGATGCTATGTAGCTTACATGACACCGTGCCATATAATTTTTTTTTTCTGCTACTTATAGTGGCCGTTGCCGTCGTTCTCTCCGTTGCGATTTGCGAACACGGCATTTCCAAAAACAACGACAAAATGAACCTCTCTGAGGCCCAGTTTTCTCTGCCAGTGCATTGTAGAAGCGCCTCTGACACCTTGTAGAGACGGCGATGATTGCAGTTGGCCATAGCCCAACAAGGAGTCTCCCAGCCAGATCTCCAAGCGGGCAATAATGTCGGCAGGGACCAGCCAGTCTTAGACTCTTAGGGCAGTTACAATTGAAAGTGGCTTCAAGTTATGGTTTGAGAAAAGACAGCAATCTACGCAGGAACAAGCCACCCTTGCTTCAACGTGACGGAGGGGGCTTGGGGCGACGCCGTCCTGTATTGCTGCTCCTCACCCTTCAGCCCCAGCTTCATCGACGATGGAGACGATAGGGAAGCGGCTGCCAACGCCACGGGGCAGCGGCTCCCACTCGCATCGTCAACAGTGACCTCACGCGACGGTGGCGGGAGAAGGGCGGCGGGTGACGGCCGCGGGAAAGGGGGCGGAGGGCGACGGTGGCAGGAGCGGGGGCAACGGCACTCAGGCTCGCGCAGGTGGGAGCAGAGGCTGCGGCACTGGGGCTCGACGGCAGGAGCAGAGGCGGCGACACTCAGGCTCGGCGGCGGAAGTGGAGAAACTCGGGCTCGGTGACTAGAGCGGGGGCGGCGGGCGACTGCGGCGAGAGCAGGGGCGGAGAGAGATGGCTGCAGCCTGCAGGAGCGATGGGCACGAGGCTACCTTTTAACCTTTTCAGTCTAAAACTCTGGTAGCTTCTGCAACTGCAAGTCATCTCTTTTTATCCGGAAGACCGGAACCACTCTTCGAGCTAAGCTAGAGCCTCTACTCCGACGTGGCTAGTTAAAGCCATAGCTGGAGCCTTGTAAACACCCTCAAGTCTCAAGCCTGAACCCACACAAGAGAGAGCAATGGTGAAACTTTTGTGTGGCCACAAAAGAGGTGCAACGCTGTCAGAAATCAATTTCAGAATAGCAACAATGCTTTTAATTAACCCCGTTACAAACACCACCACGAGAGGAGTAAGACGGAGTAACACAGTTGCATCAAGCTTGCAGCTAGAAACACCATAAAAATCATTCATTTATTTGAGGTTTTGAACACCATCATCTGAGTCTCCGGATGGCGCACAGCCAGGGTTCAGCAAGTAGGAGGAGCTTAACGCGCGCGCGAACGATGGTGCGGCCACGAAGTGGCAGAAGATTACGCGGTGTCGGCGTTAACGAAGGCGACCATCCTGTCGAGCATCTCCTTGGCCTTGTCGCACTCCGGCTTGAAGAGGTGGAAGACGTGCCCCTCCCCCTCCGTCTCCAGCAGCTCCACCGCCGCCTGGCCCCTCACCGCGGCCACCGCCTCCGCGTACGCTCGGCAGCGCCACCTGAGGAAGTCGCCCTCCGCCGCGCACACCATGACCCTGTCGCACGCCAGCCGCTCCAGCCCCGGCGCGCCGGGCGCCATGGGGTTCATCCGCGGGTCGTCCATGCCGGTTGTGCCGGGGCACGCGTACATCCACAGCCCCGCACCCCTGGCGCGCCCCGCGGGGTCGCGTGCCTCCCCGCCGACGGCCTCGGAACCCCAGAACCAGGGGTGGATCAGCACGGCGCCCCTGAGCCGCGGCACCGGCACTTCCGGGTGGTGCATGGCCAGGTGGTGACAGATGTTGGCGCCGGCGCTGTCCCCGGCGAGGAACACACGGCCGAGGTCGCCGTGCACGGACACCCAGGGGTCGGCGGCGGAGAGCACCCACTCGAGCGCGGAGAGGCAGTCGTCGTAGGCGGCCGGGAGCGGGTGCTCCGGCGCGAGGCGGTACTCGACGGAGACGCCAACGGCGGGGCAGGCGGCGGCGAGGAGGTTGAGGAAGCGATGGTAGTTGGGGGACGCGGCGGACTCCGCCACGAAGCCACCACCGTGAACATAGACGATAATGGGGAGCTTACCGTCGCGGGTGGCGGCGGCAGGCGGCAGGTAGAGGCGCGCGGAGTAGTCGCCGAGGTGGACGTCCTTGGAGTCGACGCCAGTGGCTGCGTCGAGGCCCGGCGCGACCGGCGGCACGTCGAGGGGCCGCTCCAGGCGGCCGCTCTTGTACACCCGGAGCATCGGGCCGAACTCCCGGACCACCTCATCTTGGTCTGAGGCGGCGGCCTCGCCAGCAGCTGGTGTCATCGAGTTGGGCGCGTCGCCGGATGCCATCCTGGTTACTGCAGTTGCTGCTTGATACTACTATTCCTGCTACCCTGCTCTACACTGAATCGAGATCCCCTTTGGCGACCGAAGCAGTCAGTCCCACCGTTAGATCGAGATCCGATAGATATCGGAGAGGCTTCGCGTAAGGTGAGATCTCAATCCGATAAGTATCGGAGAGGACTTCACATATAGCAGTCAGTTAAAAGAAGATTCTACGCCGTTAGATATACGCCGTACCGCGGATCGCGGCTGCAGTGGGCAGAATCGATTCCCTCTACACTCTACCCGATTCCTTGTTTGTGTTTTCTTTTCCCCCGATAAGCTCCCGTACTCATATTCCAGCAGAGCTTACGCTTTGACGTGTGTGGAACGAGAGCAGAGGAGGCCAATGGCAAGTGGGGCCGTGCGCACGCGGCACGCGTCCGCTGGCCCGGGGGAACGGCTCGCGTCACTCGTGGGCTCGTGACGTGCGCGTACAAAAAAAACAATCTACATGACTAACATGAGCCGTGTGGGCCCGAGAGGACTACGGTGCTAACTGCTAAACCCTACGTACGTGATGATGTCACACTTTGAAGCGCCTGGACCCCGACGAAAACGCTCTTCTCGGAATGGATCCGTGGCGCACAGCCAACCAAGGTCTCTGTTACGGCACTTAGGGGGATCACGCATTCACGCCGACGGCGACGCTCAACATCCGCAAACACCTGCGCCATGCTCTGCGGTAAAAATCTCTGTGAACCTGGTGCCCGTTTCTTCCTATCGTAAAACGGAAAAACTTTAGTACAAAAATATTTTTTCAGCAAACAAGGTTTTGCGTAATTTTTTTATATTTTTAATTTATAACGGCCTAAAGCCCAGATAAAAAAACAAACAATCTCTGAAATTTAAGTTTAGATATGGTTCCTTAGGAGAAGGAGAAACACACATCCTCGGGCACAGTCAATTTTTGGTTGCGGGGCAATGACGACGACGAGATAGAAAAACCGTGCCTCACTTGGTTCCAATTAGGTGCTTGAACGTGAAAACCACCTGGGCACAAAATAACTAAAATTCGCACCTGTCAGTGGATTGTCGATTACCTATGGGCAAAACTAACGTACCGTCCTCACTGTAGATGTTTTTTTAGCAATCCATATAAGATAGTAGGGTTTATATTAATAAGTCGAAAAAAATTACAAGATTATAACTCTAGAAAATTGTAATGTAATTAAGATAAAAACAAAAATACACTCCACACGGATCAGCATCTTTGATCCATCTTCCACAAAAATACACTCACTGTAGATGTGATATGAGCATCAATAATTCACTGGAGCTCAAGGCCATTTTTGGGCTATAAGATGAAAGGAGATCGTTTAGAACCTACAAAATCCGCTGTCTTCAAACCATATATACATATTTATATACCATATAAAAAACTAAGCCAACTATACTAGGTTTATCTTTTCAAGAGAATAGGAGACGGTTAAGAAACATATGGGTAATCTTCTTTGATCCTTTTCAACTCTTGTGTAGCTAATGTCTCATCTCGTATTTCTGTCTCGGCATCTCCTCGTTCTTCTTTCCTATAGCTATAAATGCCGACACTAACACTAACGCTAATAATAGAGGGAGACAACTTAATTTCATGGATTCCTAAGAAATTTTCTTTTCATTTACTCCATTTACATCATATTCTCTCGAAATATCCTCCTATCAAAGCATTCAACCTTTTTTCCATCCAGTCCTTTCTTATTTGATTTACTACGCTGCATTATTCCTAAACAGCGATATTTATTATTGTTTTGTTTTGTTTTGTTAGCTATCAAATGTCAGGAGTAGGAGAACTGGGTTGTTGAGTTAGCCTTTATATATGATTTCATTTAATTTTTCTACGACTAATTGTTAATTTTTTATTCATATTCTTAAAAAGTCAGAAGACTCATAATTTTATAACCTCAAAAATATTAAGAACGTGTCCTGCTAGTAGAGCAGTGCTGTTTTGGGTGCAAAAGCGTACCGTAGCAAAAACTTGATCTCAGCCACCCATTTTGGATCGGATAGGTCAAGAGTTTAATGCAAATCACTATAGACAGTAGGTGTGGAGCCACTTGACAGGGATGTGACCGGCTAGCCAGTGGCGTAGCGAGGAATTGAACATGGAGGCCTAGTTTTAACACAATCCAAAGTGACTTATCTATCGTTCTTAATCTCTTTGTGTGAGTAAAGACTAAATAAATCAAAAACTAGTTACTATTAAAATTATAATTAAAAAGAAAAATTAGATTCTAACATATAACTAATTAATCATGGTAATAGAGATATATGATACTAAGGTTGTGTTTGGTTTAACTTTTTCAACCAGTTTTCTGGTCAGGAAGCTAGAAGCTGAACTAAACAGGTCATAAGGCCAATCAGTTTTTTCAAAAGCAACAGCTTTTTCGTAGTATAAACTGAAAACTGGGGAACCCCAGCTTTTACAGCTTCTCAGTTCAACTTTAAATGAAAATTATCCACCATGCCATTACAACATACCGGTTCATGTAAAATTTAAAAAGGAAAATTTTTAGTAAAATATATCATTTTAATGTAATTCAAAAATATATAATTTTAGTATAAACATTACAAAATTTTATGATTACAATGATTTACATGCAAAACTGCATATTAATAATGTAACTAAATACAATGGGCTACTAAAACAGAAATCCATAACTATTCCAACCAAACAGCTTCTCAGCTCATAGCTCACAGCTCACAATAATTTTTCTATAACTTACAGTTTATAACAGTTTTTTTAAATCTAGAGTTCAAACAAACGCAATCTAGAGTCCGATGAGATCAGTGAAGGACGGAGGGAGTAGCTACGCTGCGTGGTCCCCGACGGCTGTTTCTGTAGCCTGTCAGTCTTGCACCGATTGGCGATCGGCGATTAGATCTGTTCTGTTCGGTGTTCGCGGGAAGCCAGGAAGGTGCATGCCACAGCCCACAGGGACGCGTGGAGATGGGCAGATGGCTTTGGACCAACCAGCCAAGGCAGGCCTGTGTGTGGAGCGAGCCTGCCTGTGAATGTGTGCATGTGTCGTGGCCAGGGGGCAGGCCCCGGTGCGCGCCCCCTCCCTCTGCCCCTGCGGCTAGCCAACTAGCCTGCATATCAGTTAGTTTTTTAATTTTAATTTATTTTTAATTCTAAACAAATTAATCTTAATATTATCTTTAAGAAGTAATAGATGTACCATAACAGAGCTTAAATATAAGTACAATTATGATCAAAGTGGATCTTAAAACCCATAAACCCGTTCTACTGGCATAGTTGCATTGATCCACACCACTCGATTTTGCTACAAAAGACGGGTGACATGGCCAACCTCTAAGTGCAGTACACTATCAATCAAGCTTCTCTAGTCCTTCGTAGCTAAAAGCGCTGAAATCCAAAATAACAGAGCTCAATTAACGAAAACAGTCATGGATGTAGGACTTTGGCCAGCTACGTTTCTGAACCACGGTAACCATCCAGTTACCACCGATCACCATCTGACCGTGACCACGAGAGTCTGAGAGGAAATTCTGGGACCCATGGCAGCAGTGGAGCTCGAAAAATCAAGCTCCTCGATGCTCGCTGGCCGCCGCACAGTTCTTCGCCTCGCCCGTCAAATTCGTCGATCGTCTCGTGTTCCCGGCGTGATCCACGGGGAGCAAGTTTCTCATCAAGCTATAGAGATCACGATAGCCGCCGAATCCAGCGGTTTTAGATAGAATTCCCTCCACATCCACGTTGCCAATGTCGGCCTACACACTGCTGCGCTGTAACTCACTTCGCCGCAGATGCGCGCGCCGGCGGCGGGCGAAGGAGCACTGCACGTGAGAGCGGAGCGCTCAGAGCGGTGGACGGCTGCCCTGAGCCCACCAGGAGGGCCCATTGAGTTGAGAGATAAGGCCCCTCGTGTTCGGATCCAATGCGGCAGTGGCGTTCCTGACAGGATCGGTTTGGTTCGAGGGGCCAGCGTAGGATGGGAATGGGATAGGCAGAGGATTCATGTGTTTAAAGATGGAGTTTCCATATTAGGTGTTTGATTGATTTTCTGTTGATGAGATGAATCATTTTTTTACAAGTATTGTGTAGATGTGAATAGTAAAGCATTAAATATTAATTAAATATTATTAATCTTATTGTAATCGGTACTAATTAACACTAACTGTCCATAATCAACCCTACTCACGTAGGGTGATCACTAATTAACATATAAAATATGCTAACTGTCACTAATCAGTTGTTAATGATTAAGATTAGTGAATATCAAGGGCCTTGTCGGGCTAATTTTATTTGGTATATTACCCTCACGGATCAATCACATTCAAAATTTAGACGGCAATTCCTTGTCGAGGAAAATCGACCTAACCAGACGTACCTAAGTTACTAAATCAATGATGGTATCAAGAACAACATTCTATGAAGGGTTTCAAAATTCTCACGATGAGAACAATTCATGACCGGTGGCACGTGAAATTTAAGGTAATCTGGCGACATTACTAGCTCTTAGCTTGGCAGCCTCAGCTCTCTCCACACAATCACCATTATCCTATGCCACCATCACCGTTGTAGTGGTCCGCAGGAGTCCCCTCACTCGACTGCACTCCTCTTGGCCTCCCTCGTCCTTCATTGTCGTCGCCGTTGTCATCCTCTACCCCTATCATTGTGGTTCACTGTAGTAGCCTTCTCCAATGGTGTCACTCGACCTTCCTCATCGTTCACTCTCACCATCTCTATTGTCCATTGTCATTATCTTCATCATTCGCCCCTAGTCACCTTGCCCACTAGTGTCCTCCTTGCTAGCCGTATCATTGAGCCACAAAGTCCGCCTATCATGCTGATATCGTCAGATTAATTTAGTTTCTATGTGGTGTTAATCCATTATAGATCCTCATCATAAGGATTTTGAAACCTCCTATGGAATTTTTCTCAAGACCAGGGGAAGCAGTGTGGATCCTGATATTTTGGTGGCTCAGGGGAAACTTAAAATAGAAACCTTATTAAGGTACAACTGAAGATATTAATGATTATTTGCTGATAGGTGTTAAAACGAACGAAGAATGAACAAACCTAAGACAAGAAACCAATATAATATACATACTAATACATAATAATCTATAGATTAACACTTAAAACTTGCGGTTGGGCAAACTGGCATTATGGCAGTGGGTGAGCCAGTGACATGCGTATGTAACGTATACGAATCTACCTGCCACTGTGTTGGTGCGCTCTGTGCAAAATTTCCCGTCAGCTGCGGACATCATTCATCTCTTTGGCGGAGGCAAATTCGAAATACAAACAGGTATGTAATTACGCATAAGCTTGAATTCTGTTTTGAGACTGTAAGGTTTGGTTTTCGTGGGATCCCAAATCCCGACAATTAGAAACCAGTTCACCCGTCGACGAACTCTGGAGTCTGGATCGTTCTTGTACCGTTAACATGCATGGCGCGAAATCAATCGATAATATTAATGTTCAGTTCCGAATTCTAACAAGGACCCAAATAAGGTTTACTACAAATCATTTGCAAATGCTGCTAGGAAGGTCGAAAGCTCTAAAGCCTCTTTGAAAGTGACTGTACATGACATTGGTAAATAATCTAAATATTTTTGGATACTTTCATATAGATTTTTTTTACAAGTTACACCATCTTATGAATTTAAAATGTTTGACATACCGTAATTCACGCATCCTAATTTCAAACCATCAATCATCGCAATCAATATATAAATACATTACATGAAATTGAGGATAATCATGGCTTCATCTCTACAAGCTAGCTAGTAATAGTGACCAGAATTTTTCATATAAATTATTAGCGGCCTATTTCAACATATTTTAGGTGGATGAGATCAGGATCCTATCCATTCACATAAAATAAACTGAGATTATTAGCGGCCAGACCCTAAGTTGAGTTTGAGTTTGAGATAATCATCTAAACTTGCATGCTGTAAGAGTCAGATGGTGTACCACCGCAGATAGGCACGTCGACAGGGCGGAAGAAATGTCGTCCCTAACCTGCGCTGGAATCCTCGTTGCTCGCCTACTTTTGCCGAAATTGTCTAATGCGCGTGGCGGGCTGGATTTCCGCGTTGTGTACTGCCCCCATGTGACCTCCTCCTCGTCCTCTCTCTTCCTCCCTCCTCCCCTCTCCTTGCCTCCTCTCTCCCTCCCAAAAAAGGGGCACCGGACCACGCCAAAACGGGAGCGGAGCGGATTCGGCGCGGCGGTGGTGGCGGGGAGGGGATGTCGACGCGGTCCAAGTCTGTGCCGGGGGCCGTGGGAGCGGCCGTGCCGCTCGCCGTGCTGCTGCGGAGGGAGGTGGCCAGCGAGAAGACCGCGACGGAGCGGCCGGAGCTGCACTCCGGGCTCTTCAGCCAGGCCAAGAAGGGGGAGGACTTCACCTTCCTCAAGCCCGACTGCGAGCGCCTCCCCGGCGTCCCGTCGTCGTCCTTCTCCGCGTTCGGCGTAAGCATCTCCCCCCTCCCCTTTCGAAACTTACTCCGTCCCAGGCCTCGATCGATCGCGTGCCCGTGTCCCGCGGCCGGCCGATCCGGCTGCTCGCGGATCGGCTGGCCTCTGAGCGGTCGGTGACGCGCGATCGGGTTTGGTTGCGCGAAATGTGCTGGCGTTGGGCCAGATTTTTGGTTGGTGCTTGGTGTGGCTGAATTTGTCGGATTCTGGGCGTCTATTCATGTTGTTCATATGGGAGAAGAGATGTTGATCCAAACTACGATTTGTGATTATTTGATGTCTGTTAGTTTCACAAGGATGATGATCGATTGATCAATGGATAGGAATCATGCTGTGTTAGTTACATTAAAGAAGAAAGCCACGGGCTTGGTGCTACATTCTATCTGCCAATATTAAATGTGATGTAGAATGTATAATTGAGTTTTGCCAGCAACCTTTACAAGTCTCTAAATTCTGCCTGTTGCAGCTGTTTGATGGGCACAATGGGAATGGAGCTGCGATTTATACCAAGGAGAATCTCTTGAGCAACATCTTGAGTGCAGTCCCTGCTGATCTCAACAGGGAGGACTGGCTTGCTGCGCTTCCAAGAGCGATGGTTGCAGCATTTGTCAAAACTGACAAAGATTTCCAAACAAAAGGTGCGTGAGATAACAACTATAGCAAAGTAAGCTAATCCTCGAGAGCTTATTAACAAACTGGTCGGTTGAGGTGCATTTTTTATGGCTTGCCTGCTATCTTACAATAAAAAAAATAGGATTATCATGTCTGTCATTGGAGGCTAACAAGTGCATATTTTAATTGCTCATAAAAAACTACAATAAAGTAATAATATGCAGTAAGGCGACTCTTGATGATGTTGTCTCTTCTTTGTTTTCTGATGTGATACATACATACATATTTGGACCCTGTTTTCTGATGTGATACATACATACATATTTGGACCGTGGAGTATCTTGTCCATATATCTTACTAACACCAACCTAAGTTTGATGTCCTACTAGAAAAGGTGGCCACACATTTTTACCTCGGAGTTCTATGGCCAGCCATCACTATTCATTTTGTTAATTCTTATAACAGCATGTTTAATGCTACTAATTACCAGAGATGAGCCTGATTTGTCTATATTTATTTCTTGCAGCGCGCTCTTCAGGGACAACGGTGACATTTGTCATAATAGATGGATTGGTTATTACGGTTGCATCGGTTGGTGATTCACGTGGTGTACTAGAAGCTGATGGTTCAATTTATCATTTATCTGCTGATCATCGATTTGATGCCAGTAAAGAGGAGTAAGATTTTTTGTCCTGATATACAGCTCTTCAATTATCTCATGACAATCACTTGTCTCTTAAGTCTTATCACTTATCACTTGATTTTGATCTGCAGGGTTGATCGTGTAACAGAATCTGGGGGCGATGTTGGTAGACTTAATGTCGTTGGTGGTGCTGAGGTTTGAACTTTGCTCTCTTTTTTTGGTCACTCAAGTTACTTTGTTTTGCGTTGTGGTTCAATCTTTCCAGCATGGAATACTTGTACCTGGAGAGGTGTAATATTTGTGTTGTCAGTTAGAGAGATATTGGCTTATACTCTGTTCACAAAAACCTGTCACTTTTGACCACTTAATTTGTTCACAAGTACTTGTCACTCCATGCTCTCCAAATCATTCATTTCAATTTTACCCTTGCTACCTAGCCTTGCATTAACAGCATGGCAGGGGAGGATAGTGTGCCATGTTGATCAAGAGGAAAAGGGGTTCATAGTGAGGTGCTGGGGTGGGGATAGTGGCTCATGCAGGTGGAGGGGTGGGAAGAAGGCATACTGTTGTTCTGTTGTTACTTGCTGCTTAAATGTCTTCCTTACTTTTTTCTTTACTCTTGCTTCACTTTTGTTGTTTCTTTTCTATAACTCCAGATTGGCCCGCTTAGATGTTGGCCTGGTGGTTTGTGTCTATCAAGGTCAATTGGAGACCAGGATGTAGGCGAATTTATTGTTCCAGTTCCTTATGTCAAGCAAATAAAGGTATGTCGTGAAGGCAAATTCCAACTACTCTTCTTGTTGTAGTGTTAGCAGACTATAGGACTATGAGAGGTTTCATGGCTTTTATGTTACTCACCCCCATTTCTTCTCTGTATCATAGAAGTAATCAATTTATAGTTTCCACGTTTCTTTCCCAGGTTAACATCTGGCATGACATTGTTATAGATTCTTTCCCCATGATAAAAATTGTCTATCTCCACATGTATACAATCTCTGGTCCTTGCCATATATTCTACTTAAAGCATTTATTTGCATTATATGTTATTCCTTGTTTGAATTTATGGATAATTTTACATTGGTATTGTCTCTCTCTGAAAATCGACAATTTAGTTTATTACATGTTTTGATGGGGTTGTTGATGTCATTCATCACTTGATTATGAGAAACATTAATATGCTTTCTAATTTCTGTAGCTATCTACTGCTGGAGGCAGACTTATTATTTCAAGTGATGGTGTTTGGGATGTCTTGACTGCAGAAGTTGCTTTTAATTGTTCACGAGGACTTCCTCCTGAGGCTGCAGCCGAACAAATTGTTAAAGTACAGTTCGATCTCGTCATGACCTTACCTCTTACTTGATACTCTTCTTTATGCACTTGAAATCATTTTCAGGAAGCAGTGCAAGCAAAAGGACTGAGGGATGACACCACTTGTATTGTTGTTGACATAATAACAGACAAAGCGAACCTTACCATGCCACTTCCAAAAAAGCAACCAGGAATGGGTGTTTTCAAAAACATGTTTCGCAAGAAAACAGCATCTGATTCATCATCCCATACAGATAGAGAATATATGGATCCAGACATCGTGGAGGAAATATTTGAGGATGGATGCGCATTTCTTTCCAGACGGTTAGTTTGATGACAATCTTGTCTGATCAAACATCCTGAATTCTTTTAGTTTGTACTAAGACATGTATATAATTTTTACATTTTTCCTCTTTTCACTACAGGTTGGATTCTGAATACCCAGTTCGAAATATGTTCAAGCTCTTCATATGTGCCATTTGTCAAGTGGAGTTAAAACCAAGTCAAGGGATATCTGTACATGAAGATTCATCACACCCTGGGAACTTGCGTCGCTGGGATGGTCCATTCCTTTGCCAGGGCTGTCAAGAAAAGAAAGAAGCCATGGAGGGAAAGCGTCGTTCACAAGGTTTAATTTGCACAACTTCTATATTCTTATATTATGAAGCACCAAATCATTTTTCTTATATATTCTTACTACAGATTCTTCATCAAGAAACAGTGGGTCAAGTGAATAGTCCCCATGTTTAGAGTTATCAGGAAGCTACTGACCTTACAATGCCCTGAGCCCCCAAATGCCAATGATTTTGCTGCACTTGCCATTGTTTTGGCACCTTCTGGACCATACGGACTGTCTCCAAGTTATGATATAGAATGATATTTGAATTACCAGCAAGGAGGTGGCTACTGTCGAATAGCTTTTGTGGAAGTGAGAATCTTGCTTTGTCTTTAATTGGTATATGGCAAGCTTCCCACCCAGCAGCTTTACTCGATCTTTTGACCATGATGGCATGCACAGGCTGAAAGATCATCGGTGAAGATTGGTATGACATGTCTATTCTGAGGTAAACTAAAATGTGAGTTACTGATCGTATAGAGCCCTGGCGAATAGCAACGGCATTGTGATTCTTAATTAGGACTATATGAATACATCGATATTTTTTCAGGCTGACCTTGAATCGTGGTCGAAAAATATTCATTCCTGTTGAAGTCCAGCCTTTCCTAACTCCAATGTAATTAGCATCTGAACAAATTCTTTCAAACAGCCGTGATTAATCAGCAAGACATCTCATTAGCCTGTATACAAAGTACAGAATCTTGCTAACAAGAGATATATGTTTCTCTAACCTGCCTGCAGCTATTGTTGCTGATTAGATTCATTGGAGTTGTGTCCATGCCTACATTCAGGCTTGTTGGTGGTAAGTCTAAGCCGGCTGAGAAATATAAGGGCTCCTTTGGAACAAAACATCTGTGGATGATTTTTGTGTGATGTGAATCATATATGATTTTTATATGGTCCTTTGGAGAAAAAGATTAAGATCCCATAAAATTCCTATGAAAATTCATCATTTTTTCTATTCCTTTGTTTTACCATTTCTGCATTCTAAATAGGCCCCAAGCATGGTATATTGGTATGTGGTTCAAGATACATTGTAGTACTCTACTAACATGGTTTAAATTCTGGTGTTTACATCTATACATAGTACATACATACACGGGTGTGCTTCTGTGTTAAATCTATGAGGTTCACACATTCATGTATGGTCTCTATCTATTCGTGTGTGTTGACACACTTGCAAGTATACGAAGACAGTCCTAGTAATATTTGAATTATGATGCACACGTTTACTGTGGTATTTTTGAGGTGGACAAGTTTATGTATGGCCTCTACCTGTTGAGCGTGCCTTAGAAGCGCACTTATGGGTGAGTGGGTGTGGTTTGCTAATGAAAAGAATAATTGTCCGGTGCTCTATACTCCCTTTGGGACTTCCAAGCCATATTCTATTGTGTAGTTTTCGAGGAGTTTTCAAATTAGAACTTTAACAACTAATTTTATGCATTGATGACATAACTATATAGCATGCGCAATATCTAGTGCAAGGTGTGAAATTGGGCTGATACGAGTAGACTTCGTTCACTAGGCTATTGGTTGGATTGTGAGAGGTACACTGTATTAAACTAAGAGAGTGCATATATAGTTAAAATATAGGACTAATTAGCTAATTTTTAGGGAGGTGTGTTTGTATCTACACTCATCAATGAGCTTCACCCATACACAACACTAAACTTATACTACCCCCATTAGCTAATTTTTAGGGAGGTGTGTTTGTATCTACGCTCATCAATGAGCTTCACCCATACACAACACTAAACTTATACTACCCCCATTCTAAAACATGAGATATACATGTTTTTACACGGTCTTCAACGTAGAATATTAATCATTAGTTTTTTATTATATATATACCACCAACAACTATTAAGATATATATAAATATTTTTAAATATCAATTTAACTGTATAACATATATAACTCTAAACATAAATGTTTTAGCTTAATTATTATGAGATTTAATGATTTATCATTAAAAAGTTTGATCTATTTAATTATTTATCACTTGTGTGATTAATATATGAGACTATCTAAGTATATGACCGTGGGCCAAAAATAACAAATAATCAAAAGGGTAATAAATCATCAAATATTCCTATAATCTAAGCTGATGCATGTATAGTAAAGGTTGTTGGGTTATGGGGAGGCTACGCTAGCGCTTAATTTCAAAAATTTATCCCGTTAGCCTAGGAATCATGCGTGTAATAGGATCATGGATTGTTACCTTGAGCCACGAGACGCGCTCGGGCAGCGGAAGTAGAGTCGATGAAGCGCGTCCTCGAGCTACTCCTCACAACTCCGTTCGTTCGTTGGCGGCGAAGTCGGCGTAATTTGGCGTTCTCCAAGGAAGAAGACCAGCACCGATGCAGCAACGGTGCCTCTACGGTATCTACACGTACAGGGACGGGATCACCTCGCGTCGGCGTGCTAGCACCACCCGCGAGATCCGGAAGATCAATCACAACACTTGTGATCGTGGAGAGAGGAGCGGTGGCGGCTAGGGCTCTCAACCAGGAGCAATGGCAACAACAACCAGCAACCTTTTCGTGTTTGCCCCACCTCTCTTTATATAGTGCACCATCATGGGCCTTTAATCTGCATTAAAGCCCAACAGATCTAATCTGTTCGTGTGGTCCGGAATTTCTGGCTATAGCCGGAACTTTCGGATCCCATCCGGAACTTCCGAAATAGACCTTCTGTATCGAATTAATTCTCAACCCGGAACTTCCGATTCGTCCAGAACCCGGAACTTCCGGCTCCAGCCGGAACTTTTGGTTTGTCCAGAAAATCGAACACTGGGACTGACCCGGAACTTCTGGTCCTACCAGAACTTCCAGATGCTCCAGAACCCGAAACTTCCGACTACAGCCGAAACTTCCAGTTCTTCCAGAATTTTCTTAGGCACAATTCCATCAATCTCCCACTTGCACAAGAACCAATTCTTTGCAAGATTCGAATTCCATCCCCTTAAGCGTGCGACCCGAGAGGTTAATACGCAAACGGCCGCTACCCAAAAACCATTTCCGGATCGCCGATCAATAGCGGTACCTAGCAGCACATATTGACCCCCGAAAGCATACAAAGTCAAAACTATACTTTCTGAACCTT
>KE372911.1:301004-321090 GCA_000418225.1 Zizania latifolia
GCTCGAACACTTGGTCGTCTAGTCCTATGCATCTTCTTTTTTGCGGGCCCTCCAGTCTCTTCCTCCTGCTCTTCTGCCACCTCCTTCCTCTGTCTCTTCCCTTTAGGATCTTCCACCTCCAACATCTGCTTCGCTTTATGCTCTTCAGTTGGGTTATTGCGTGCTGACCGTCGTGGAGAAAGATGTGTTTTACTTGTTTCAGCCAGAAACCTTTACATTGACACTTTCCTTACCGCATGCCTCTGTGCCATCCTTGTTCCTTCTGTAAAGTCAGAATCATCTGATTTTGAGCCCATCTGAAAATCCCTGTCAAAACAAAACAACAGCATGTCAAAAAAACTAAAACCAAAAGAAAAACATGATATATATAACCTATCTGTACCATATGATATATATGTGTACCAAATGACACATACATATACCATATGATACACATGTCATATTTACATCCTCTGCACATTTGGGGGCCATAATATGCACATACATAAATGGTTTTGCATTTTAATATGTTTTGCGTCAATCCATACTACTCACAAAACATACATTGTGGTGAAAAAAAAAGAAAAAATCCCCCCTTACTCTCCTGTCAACTGCCACCTGCTATCCCTCTCCCAAATTGAGAAAAAATCCTTCACACCCTCTCATCAACACTCCTGCTCTCTCCCAAAAGACAACATACTAATCACAGTGGGAGGGTGTGTGGGAGGGGGGAGAGAATCATACAGACAACAACCTCTAATAACATTGCTAACAACGCCATCCTATTAAAGCTATTTGTGCAATCAACTCACTAACATAAGGGATCAAAAACAAAAATGAATCAAAAATTAGTTGTATCTAAATAACTCAAAAATTATTCCAAATCAGAGAAAATCACTAATTAACAGTGTTTCATACATACTAACTTACTCATACAACTCTTAAAATGACTGATAGGAATACCTGACAATGCAACGACCGCAAGATCTTCCTCTTCCTCCAATTGACGACGCCAAAATGCAAGTGCCATTCTCCTCTCTTCCTCGGCCAACCGCAAGGATTCTGCTCTCTCAAATCCACAGCCGCCGGCTCCGCGCGCCTCCGGTCGCCGACGCCAACCGCAAGGATCTCCCTCACCGCACTTCAAATGCGCGCAGCGCAGCGCTTTCGCCCGCCTCCACGCCTCTGATTGCCGACGCCAACCGCAAGGAAAACCTCCTCGAATCGCTGAGTCGCGCCGGTCGCCGCGTCACCGGTATGTAGCCTCCTCCCCTCGCTGCACTTCAAATGCCTCGCCGCTTCGACTTCGTCGGTTGCGTCGCCGCTCACTCACCGCTGCGCATAGGGAAATCGTAAAGTTCACGTGCAAAAGCAGTTCAGCGCTATGCAACGAAACGAACGATTGAATCAGTTGGGTGATGGGCTGTGAGGTTGGGCCACGCGTGATGGGCCCTCTTAAAGTGAATCGTGGACAATATTTGACACGGTATACCGTCCACTAGACTTTCTGAAAAAATATATTATTAAAACAAAAAACTCATCTGTCTCCGACGGGAGAGAGAGAGATGCGGGGGGTCGGAGGCCCGCTGCTCACCATCGGCGATCTCCTTGGCGACCTCGCCGTCGACGGCGGCGGACTCGGCGGAGTGGCGTCTGTCCCGTCGTCGCCCTTGGCGGCGAGTCAGGCGGAGGAAGCCGACCCGTCCGAGCTAAACCGGATATTCGGGGTTAGGTCTCCCTTCCTCTTGTCTACTCCCCGTTGCTGATTTGGTCGGCACCCATCGATCGATTCACCCTGTCGTTTGCATTCGCTTGGTGCTCCTTTGGATTGCGTTTCCTAGTCTTGCACCCGGCAATCGATTCCATTTCCTGGGTTACCCGTCGGCCACCAACATGTTCTGGGTGAAGAATCTGTCTGCGACAGTTGATGAGATTGTGGGAGTAGTCTACTGCTTTCAGGCGAGCACAACTTAATTACGGATTTATGATAGATGCAAGGCTTAGTTAAAGTGGCCCTAGGTAACCTAGACATTCGTATGCTTGGGTACTTTGCCAATCTTGTGGAGCAGATCAGATGTTTTATGAGCTGAAATTTGTATTCAGACGTGTTTGAAGCTGCTCCTGTTCGGTGTAAAGTAAAACCCAAATTGAATGTCTCGTACAAATCGATCACCTTCAGGTCATAAAAAGCATTAGTTCAGCGATCCAATGCAATTTGTGGTTTCATCACTTCTTACTTATCTATATCGGCTTCAAACCTTATCAATTCAGAGATGTATCTAATTTGAGCCTGTCCATGATCTCATCAGGAACACTATGACAATTTGACGAAAGCGCTACAAGAAAATGACCCTTCATGGCCTTCATTGATGCTCAAGGTGTGTATGTTGATCTCCTTTTTTTTCCTGCATTCTCCATGCACTGTAGTTGCCTACTCCAGCCCATTTAAGCTGACAATTTTGCTCCATCTTTGTCTCTACCACCAGCTGTGCACGGCGTTAAACACCGCAGATAAGCTGGTGAGCTGCGCAAATAAGGATGCTGAACAGCTGCTGGAGAAGGTCGAGAAGCTGGAGCGTGTCTTGGAGAGGGGCGATCATGCAGTCGCGGCAATAGTTGAGTGTCTTGAGCGCTTATGAGTCATGCCTCTTCGAGGATAGTCAGTTGTCCAAACTACAATCAAGTGGCAAATAGTGCTGCGGTCGCATAACTGTTTGTTGTGTTTGATCATGCAAATCAGGATTATTGTCAGTGTTCATATAAATGGAAGAAGCTGTGACTTGCTCTTTTCATGAATTTCAACAGTGTTTGTATGCATGACTATGTTTTAGCATTTGCTGGGAAGTCTATGTCTTTCATGTCATGGAGTGTGGAGTGCCAGGATTCTCCCAACGCTGGTTCATTTGCTCGTTGCTTGTTCATTCCTAAGCTTGGTCTCTTCTACGCGTTCAGGTCTGGACTCTGGATTTTGAGTTTTCGACCCAAAATTACGAGGAATGAAATCTTGAAATATGACTGAATTTGCGGGAATCGCGAGTTGCCAGAATTGGACTTCATCATCATAAACTGGATGGCTGAGAATTGCTGATCAGGCTAAGCTTAGCTGCCCGTGTTAGTGCGAATCAGTGAACTTTTGATTGCACCGTTAATATGTGAGTTTGCAACTTGTCCATGTTTGAAATGCAGAAATATTGTGGAAATTCAACTGAACAATGTGAAATTCTGCACAAACTTGTTTAATGGGATTGACTAGCCGCATCCGTACACCTATACATCAAATTCAGAAATATGTAGATAAAATATTTTGTAGATATAAAGAGTTTATTGGAGTGCACAGAAATATGTAGATAAAAAAATTTGTAGAGACTCTTCTAATACCAAATTTAGAGAGTTTGTTAGAGATACTCAACAATCTTAAGCTTGCTTATCATCTACTTTATACAACAAATATGATGATATCAAATCACAAGTGCACAGTGCGGTCCATGTAGAATCTTGAAAAGGAACAGGAAGGTTTATGATACGACGTCTTGGTGCCGGAATCTATTCATAATATAGGTCCGGCTCAGAGTTTATTGGCTTTGTGAAATAATTGTTCAGTTCACAAAAATGACCTGCCATTGCTACCACTGCAAGAAAATGGGCTGTCCACCGACGTCTCAATTGTAAGCACAGGTTCATGTATCAACATCCACAAATCTGTGTCAGTACATGAGACGCCACCCGTGTGTTCAGATAGATCGGTTTAGCACTCAAATCTATATTGCTAGTACTAAACTGGACTGGACGCAATATGTGTAAAGGTAAATCATACAGGCTAGTTCTGTTTGCTCGAGCTATGCCCGATTTAAATTTAAAAATAGAAGCATAAAAGTCTTATCTTTACATTATTTTTCTTCTTTAGATTACGTGTCGTTCGCTTATAAAATAGAACCAATGAACACCGTAGTTTGGAAAGTAGATTCTTGAGGTATAATATGCAGTAGAATTCTACTCTTATCTTTAAATTAGTTTTCGTTTTTAAACTATGTATCTTTCGCTCATAAAAGTAGAACCATGAACACAGTAGTTTGGAAAGTAGATTCTCGAGGTCAATATGCAGCAGAATTCTAGTTGGCTGGCTGCTGTGTTAACACTCTCACAGAGGGCATGTTTGGGAGAATTTCTAGCAGTTGCATCTTTTAAAATTCAAAAATCATTCAAACAGTTTAGATTTTAAATATAGATTATAAAACTACGTAATCTAAAAATAAACTAGAATTTAGAAACTAGAAAATATGAGCTTATCCAAATTCTTGACCACGAGATAATCAACCCAAACATGCCAAAAGCAAGTTGTAGATGGTGCCGATTATTTCTGTCATATGGCACATCTGACAGACAGATTGGCAAGTTTCCAACCAACCATTGGTATTGCGTGAAATGTTAGTTTAACGCTGGAGAACACAAGATGGCACGCACGCACCTGGCTAGCTATTATATTGTATTGTATTGTATTGGAGTGTTGGACATTGGTCCATGGTTCTTCCTGCCTAACAACTAGCATGCCCTGATGATTCTGTTGTTAATTCTTTAATCCAGGCCTCTGATTAAACAAAGTGGTTCTCTTCTCGACGAATCTCCGTTTGCATGGCAAAAAAAATCCCAACCGTCTTGACTCCAATGTCGCCATTCGCCAACCTCTTCTCTTTTATTAATCCCCCTTCAATTTACCCTGTTTGAGTTTAAGCTGTGTCCTTTTTAGGGTATACTTGGTTTAGCTTTTCAATCAAATTTTGGATTAGAAAGCTGAAAGCTGAAATAAATAGGTATCAGATGAAACTAATTTTTTTAATTATAATAGTGTCGTTGCGTAAGAACAACAGTATACCACGAGGATATTCGTAGTAAGGTTTTGGTTAGGCTTTGGGGAGTTCTGTGGATGAATCTCGATGGTTATCTCGGTCTATGAGACATGGAGTGTTTTTAGACAGGTTCAGACCTCCCGGAGGATAATAACCATACTCATGTATGTGCAATCTGAGTTTAAGGGCTAAAAAATGGCCTTTAGCGTATCGATCAGAATGTCTTTTTTTAGACCGAAGAAATCCTCCCTCTAATAGGCTCCCCTAATCACTTTATATATGAGAGAATAGGGGTTACAATTTTTAATTAATGTGCCCCATTAATGACTAATTATGAGGGAAAACAGTCAGTTCATGAGTGATAACTCCAGGCGTTATCAGCTGTATTGATTAGACGATTACTCATCATGGGGTTTAATGGAGCGGCCTGACATTTGATGGCGATCGTCCGAGTGCCAGCAGTCGGGGGAGCCCCCGAGTGCTGAGCTCGGGGAGTCTTCAGATTCTCGACTGCTACCTGGCTGTTTGATAAATCCGATTGTTGGCTGGCCTTCTTTAATGCTGTTTCTTTTGACCCTTCCTCCACTCGGTCATCACAAACTCACTCGGGAGGTAACCCAGGGTCATATCCCCGACAAATAGTTTTTTGCCCGTATAAAGTAAAAATGTTGAACATTTTCAGATTCGATAACTTTATGGTTTGTATTGTCCCATGCCTTCATCAGTCTACATAAGCTTATTATATTCATTGTTAATTAAGATATAGAATCATAATTTTATATTGTTAAGTTTTATATAATCATTTTATCACAGATTCATAATGACTCAAACCAAACAACTTTACAGGTTTTCCATAGCTTATGGCTCACATCAGTTTTTGCACAGCTCATAGCTTATAATTCACAATAGTTTTTTTTTAAACCTATAACTCAACCAAACAGGCACTTAGTTCTTAAAGCCACCACATCAAACTGTTTGTATTTTTCTTGATTTAGCATGTATTTGTCTCCTGTTTGGCCAGCTATTTTATTGCCTTTTTTCTTGGGAGGTTTCTTCCCAATGTGGTTTCTAACATGTGGAGTGGAGACCCCTAATGTAGTTCACCTAGTTACATCCATGAGTGATATCCATGACCTAACTCAACAGATTGGCCCAAGAATTCCAACCAAGCAACAGCCAATCCTTCTCTGCGCTGGCTAATTATCTACTCCAACATAGCATCACATGATTAAACAATCAATGGGTTTGTAATTGTACTCAACCAACAGCACCCCAAAGTACATTTCTACCAATTATACAACCTTTTTGTAGCCCTGGAAGTCTTCATTTACATATTTGTTTTTTTAGGACCACACACACAAATCTCAACAAATTAGAATCGTTCAGGATTTTTGTATACATATGGATATGCTATTTTTTTCACCTTTCGCACTGTGAGTATGTGAGAGAAAGAGGACAAATGATATATTTTCTCATAGCAAGGTGTAGATGTTTGTAAAATAGGTTATGGATGGTCGGACAACGATTTTCGGACTAGTTAATATATTAACCGCTTTCTGCTGTTATCGGTCCGATTTAATAAAAAACGAACTAATAACTGTTTAAGGTAGATAAAAACCATGGCGCTGTAGTTTTAAGGATCTAACTAGGACAGCCTTAGATTTCCAGTGAACTGATTTCCTAAAGGAAAAAAAGAGAAAGAAACATAGTAAGAAAACTACCAAGTCCAATTTAGTCCAGCTCAAAAAGATAGGAGGAAGTGTTTTAATTTTGAAAAGCTGAGAGCCAGAGAGAGTGAGAGGAAGGAAGCCAACAAAGTGGTCATCACCAGAGTTTTTGAGACGAAGCAATGCAAAGCAAAGCAACCCAGCTTCCCCCTCCTCCCGTCTCCTCTCCCCTCGAACCGGTCGGCTCACCGCCCCGGTGACCGCCGCCGCCGCAGCGAATCTCCTCTCGAGTTCGGTTTCGCTCCACTGCGGGCCGGGAGCTCTTCCTGGGGGTGCTCAGGTTTGCTTCGGCTTCGGAGGCCAAGATCCGGAGCGCTGGAGCTCGGGCTCTGGAGAGAGCCGATGAAGGGGAAGGGCGGGGCGCCGGATAGGCGGTCCTCCGCGCGGTGGAGGGTGCTGCTGCTCTGCGCATTCTGCTTCGGCCTCGGCATGCTCTTCACAGATCGGTGGGTCTCTCTCTCGGTCTCCTCTCCTCTTCACCTCTCTCGCCGCCGGAGGCATTGGATCTCCTCGCCGCGCGCTCCTTCTTGCTGCGGAGGTCTCGAGGGTAAAAAGCTGGTCCTCGAGGTCAATGGAAGATTTTTCCTGTGACCTTTGACCCATCTGGGATTATTGTTTTAGATTTGGAGTTTGAAAAGGTTCTCTAATCCTGGCCAATGGCGATCTGGGTTGTTTGAATTATCTCGGTGTCTCAAGATTTGTTCGTAGGAAATGTTGGATTTTAAGCTGTCTTTTTTCCCTCTTCCTGAGTTCATGGTGATCTGGGATTCTGGGTTGGTGGAAAGATCGCTTTTTTTTAGAACGGGAGATCGCTTTTCGATGTGGACCGGTGCAGGTGTTTTCTTCTGCTGTATCTATTCATGTGTGTGGTTAGGTGATGCTTAGCTCACCATTAATGTATCTGTCTCTACGAATTTTTTTGCTCCTTTCGGAACAAAAATGGAAAAAAAACTGCTGCTTCCAGCGCATCATAGTCTGGTCAGAGATAGGAGGATTGGATGCTTGCTGTCTTTGGTGAACCTGTTTGTACTTAATACCGGAATGAGATCTATCAAAAACTTGCATTTAGATGATGGTTCTCATCAAATCATCAAATGCTTATTTTTTGACACTTGTAAAAATGATATATGGGATCATATGACAGGCGCTTTTTGAGTGTCAGATCATCAAATCTCCCATCAAATAATCAAACAGTCAATATTTCTTTACGGAAAGCTTGGATTTTGAACAGTACCTATTTGAATCGAATGCAGTGTTTGGATTTAATATACCTTCTAGAGGGGAATATATTTTTGAAAATAAGTTCAAGCAATTCTTTACTTGGAGGAGTTGTAATCGACATTTTATTTGGAGCGGAACTTGAGTGCTTGTCCTTCAAGATCGAAGTTCATGGGTTCATTTGCTCATTTGAAATATTGAGGGTGAAATAATGAATTTAATCAAATAACTAAGAGCATTATGGTTCTTGTTCCCATTCTTTTTGGGGAATCATGCATTTGGAAGATCAGATTACAACTCTTAGTTGCTCTTTGTCATTTCCTTGACAAATTCTTTTGGGTGGTTTTACAGTTTCTGGACAGCACCCGATACCAGTAACCACATCATGTCTCAACGCCGTAGGCAGGATCAGGAGTTGCAAGTCATATCAGAGGATTGCAATACAAAGAGGGTGGGTTCCAAATCTGGCAGACTCACATGATTTTAGGCTTTTCGTCATCAGTCTCATGTACTCTGCTGTTATCTTGACGTGCACATCTTCAATTGGATTTTCAGAAACATGGAGAAGACAAGGATATAATGGGAGAGGTAACCAGGACCCACGAAGCCATACAGTGAGCTCACTTGACCCTATGTGGAGTTCACTTAAGATTACAAGTGTGCCTAATTATGTGTATCTGAAAGGATTCCTCCTCCCCCTGGATTTTTTGTGGTGTTAGATCATTGGATAAGTCAATCTCCACACTGCAGATGGAGCTTGCAGCAAAGCGGAGCATGTTGGAGCTGCTCCGTTCGGGTGGCTCACCGGTAACTGCGGAAACTAGCCAACCAAGGAAAAAGGCATTTGTTGTTATTGGAGTAAATACTGCATTCAGCAGCCGCAAACGCCGTGATTCAGTGCGAGACACATGGATGCCTCAAGGTTAGTAGTTCTTGTATTATAATTGTTTGAACGAATAATAGTATGCCCATTTTATTAACTTTAGACATTGTTTAATTCGTTGGAATTTTTGTGGCATTTTTAACTATCACCATCAAGGCTCTTGGCTTGATTATTTTTAAGCTTGTAGTGGCCCAATGGTGGTAGTTATCATGTTGTAATTGACTTATTGAACATATTTGTTGGACTTTGTTTCTCTTCACATGCACCTCAGTGGTACATGGCAGTATGGCACTAAGTAACAATTGTAAATAACTGAATTCTAAGTACTATATTCTATCTTTACTTATCAAATTCAAGTAACAATTTTTTAATTACCATGGATTGGCTTATGTATGAAGAAATTCAAGGTTCTACTTGGACTAGGTTAGGCTTAATCTTTATAAGAAAATTATGCAGTTAGCCTGGGAGGGCGACCTTAGTCTTGGTCTATTACTTTGCTGCCATCTTCCATAGATAAGTCGAATGTGATGGCCAGTGGTGGTAGCTCATGCGCTAGCTTTTAGGAGTCAATACTTGCCTAATCTTATAGCCTGCTAGGGTTCTTATGTAGGATTTTGTGTACATTGTACACGATCATTCTTATATATCGTTCTTGTTGGATTCTGACTCAAACAGTGTTTGAAAAATCGGCACTATGCGCCGCCTAGGCGCCCATTGGGTGTTAGGCGTTTGATTCTGAGTCAAATAGATAAAGTTCTAGTCGAATAAGTCTATTGTAGTCATACTCCAATTATTGGAGTCCAATATGATGTAATAAATATGTGCCACCCTTTTACATGTAATATGGAGCAATTATTAGTAGATTTGTCTCCCGTGCTTTTTTCCCGGAAGGGTTTTCCATGTAAATATTTTCTGGTGTTGATTTTATCTGTGTGCGCTTTAATCCCTAACAGTTCTGCTATGCCATGTATAAACCATTATATAATCAGTTTATCACTGCTATTTGCGAGCCCTTCTGTGGTTGTTGAATTCCAAAAGTTGTCAGAGATACCATTTTTAAAAAACTAAATCTCTCTTGCTGTTTTTAGGCAAAAAGCTACAGCAATTAGAAGAACAGAAGGGAATTGTTATACGCTTCACTATAGGGCATAGGTAAACAAATGGTTCTTGTACTTCTCTTAGTCCATTTTACAGTTTTAATACTTCTCTTTTTTCTCTCTTCCGAATGTGCTTGTAACCATACATTTGGTGTCACCGGCCAGGGCTTCAACGGAATTGGTAAGAACTAATCTTCTCAATCTATATGAAAACGAGGTAGTTGGTCGAGGCCTTGGACCTCTTCGTCGCGGCGGCGCCGTTGCGGCGCCGCGACAAAGAGGCAGGGGGATACAGGGAGGCAAAGCCTGAACTGAATACTCGACGCCTAAACTCTTATTGGGGTCCTGTTTATATAGACACATGACCTGACCCTTTGATCTAATCTGCTAACCTATTTGATCCAATCTGCTAAAACAGAAAACAGAATTCTAACTAATCTAAACTGGCCGGCAGGGCCTGCAGGGCCTACTGCTCCTACCCGTGACATTTCTCCCCCCTGAAAACGCAGCTCGTCCTCGAGCTGCCGAGTCATTGTCCCCGCCATCGCCCACCACTTCGATGACGAAGATTTGCTTGCACTGTGACTTGTGGCCGCTCGCAAACAGCTCATCGCAATGGAAACACTTGCCCTCCTTCCGGCGTTGATCAATTTCTGCCGGTGAGAGACGCACGGTGCTGGATGACGGCCTGTTGACCGAAGCCGATGAGGATGCAGCGAGCCCTGATGAGGCCGGTTCTGACGCCGGCGGTGTTGCTTGTTTGACGGAGGAGCGGCTTGGGGCGCGGGATGGTGGCGATTGGCCGGTGTCCTGGAACGTGTTGCGCTGCTCATAGGCCCTGGCGAATATGATGGCATCGTCCAGCGATGAGGGCTGCTGGAGAGCGACGTCGGTGCGCAGGGGGTTGCCTAGCCCGGTGATGAAAAGTTGGATCTGCTGGGCCTCTGTCAGTGAAACATCACGGCAGGAGAGGGCGATGAAGCGTTTGCAGAAGTCGTCCACGGTTCCCGTTCACCGGAGCATGGCCAGTTCACCAAGTGGACTATCCGTGAGGGGTGGCCCGAAGCGAGCGTTAACCAGTTGCATGAACTATGACCATGTCGGGCGGCCGCCATTGAGCTCCATGCGATGGAACCACAACTGGGCGTCGTCGAGGAGGTAGAACGCCGCGAACGCCACCCGCTGATGCTCCGGAGTTCGGCGAACGTGGAAGTACCGCTCACACCGGTTGAGCCAAGGCAGCGGATCGCCGGTGCCGTCGAACTTGGGAAACTTGAGTTTGTGGGCGGTTGGCACGACATCGCCGCCCTGGCCATCGCCGTCATCGCCTCTGGCCTGGCGACGGTTCTGGCGCCCCCCTTCCTGGTGGCGCGGCGGGGGATCTCCCTGGTCATCATCGTCGTCGCTGTTGGCCCGGCGACGGTCCATGCGCCCCCCTCCCTGGTTGCGTGGCGGGAGGTCCGCCTGATTGACGGTGGCCGGAGGGGGCAGGCATCCAGAATTCTGGACGATCTCCTCTAGCGCGGTGACCCTCTCCTCCAAAGATTGGATCGGCTGCAGCTTCTTTTCGATGGCGTCCAGACGCTTCATGATGGCCTTCAACGCCTCCTCAATTCCGGTCCCTGACCCGGTGGTAGATGGTGAACTCATGGCGGCGGAAGGGCAACCTGACGGCTCTGATACCAAGTTGTCACCGGCCAGGGCTTCAACGGAATTGGTAGGAACTAATCTTCTCAATCTATATGAAAACGAGGTAGTTGGTCGAGGCCCTGGACCTCTCCGTCGCGGCGGCGCCGTTGCGGCGACGCGACAAAGAGGCAGGGGGATACAGGGAGGCAAAGTCTGAACTGAATACTCGATGCCTAAACTCTTATTGGGGTCCTGTTTATATAGACACAGACACAGGACTCGACCCTTTGATCTAATCAGCTAACCTATTTGATCCAATCTGCTAAAACAGAAAACAGAATTCTAACTAATCTAAACTGGCCGGCAGGGCCTGCAGGGCCTACTGCTCCTACCTGTGACATTTGGGCATCCTTATCTCTTTATAGTTTATAGCAACTTCTGCACTTCACCTGTACTACCATCACATATGCAATTTTTTGTGATTCAGACAGACAAATCAGGCAATCTGGTATATTGAACAATATTGTAGTATACCACATGCATCGATAATATGTAGTTCTCAACTATTGTTGTCGCCACACACAGTTTGAGTATATCCTTGTGCTTGCAGAAACATCAAACTCTTGCTAAGGGCTGATTTGGGCACTTGTGTGTTGGCACCTCAAGTCCATAAGTTATGCGGGAAGCCAGGAATGCACTAAAATCTACTGGATAATTTTTTAATGTAAAAATATAAATTCATGTTGTTTTTTTCCTTTTGCTTCCACTGCTTTTGAGAAAATTATCAGTTCCAATCTGAAGGGGGTTGGTTCTGCATTGGCTGATTTGTGATATAAACAGAGTTTTTTTAATTTACTGCCTAGTTCTATAAAGCACTGCCAGTAGTAGTTTTCATACTCATGTTTCCATACGTGCATACAGAAACTTGAAGTTCCTTGTAAATTTTGTATGAAGTCTAACTGCTTCAGTGGTTACACAGTGCTACATCCAACAGTATATTGGATAAAGCAATAGATTCAGAGGACGCTCAACATCATGACTTTCTTAGACTTGTAAGTAATATTGTGTTACCCTTCAAAGCTCTTGTGACATTGGGCTATACTTTCTTGGAATCAGCACTACCAATTTCATCCTGTGTTTTTTTTCTCCCAGGACCATGTTGAAGGGTATCATGAACTCTCAGCCAAGACAAAAATTTTCTTCTCTACAGCAGTTGGCATTTGGGATGCTGACTTCTTTGTCAAGGTCGATGATGATGTGCATGTGAACTTAGGTGAGTATATTTCCTTTCACCCTTAGCTTCATGTTGAAATTTATTACTCACTTCATGCAACGAAATCAGGAATGCTGGCCACTACCCTTGCGCGGCATAAATCAAAACCAAGAACTTACATTGGCTGCATGAAGTCAGGCCCAGTTCTTGCTGACAAGTAATGTTAACTACCATGTCAACCATGTCATACAGTTTAAATTTAAATGCTAGCTTGAAGTAAATGCCTACTCAAATCTTCTCCTTTCATATAGGAATGTGAAGTACAATGAACCTGAGTACTGGAAATTTGGGGAGGAAGGGAACAAATACTTCCGTCATGCTACCGGGCAGATATATGCGATCTCAAAAGATCTTGCGACCTATATTTCAATCAACCAGTATGTTACCTATGGCCATGTTATTACCAAATTCTTCTTATAACTGAAAACACATTAACGATTCGATTGATGTTTGGCAGGCCTATCTTACACAAATATGCAAATGAAGATGTATCACTTGGGTCATGGTTTATCGGTTTAGAGGTAAATCATATTGATGAAAGAAACATGTGCTGCGGAACTCCACCAGGTCCGTCTCCTCATCTTGTACAATGCTTCTCGTACCATGCATTCTTTCTCTCAAAATTATGAATAACATCTGCGCAGATTGCGAGTGGAAAGGGCAAGCTGGCAATGTTTGTGTTGCGTCTTTTGACTGGAGCTGCAGCGGCATATGCAAGTCTGTGGAGAGGATCAAGGATGTACATTCTCGTTGTGGTGAAGGAGATTCTGCTGTTTGGAGCGCTCTAATCTAGCGAAAACCCGCTGCCCCGTAAATATGTAGCATACTGCATGGTAGGCTCACATGGTGACATCGGCACAGGCGACTGCTCTAGTGAGTGAACTCGAGACCTGAAACTGACGGCCACATGAAGACCTGAAACTGTGGGAGACATGACATAGTCACCTAGCTGAAGGGCAACTCCTGGTGGTTTGGCTTGACGGTCCGGCAACGCAGGTAGCTTGAAAGGATACTTGTTTCAGAGCTTTCAGTAGGGTTGGATTGCTTTGTATCACCGTTGGTGACTTCATGATGATTCCCACAAAGAGAGATGGACAAGACGGAGTGGATTTAGGGGGTTGCATTTTAGGTGTAGGGGGGAGTTTCTGAGCTGCTGTGTACCAAAGCAGATTAGTGCTCTGCAGAAAACGTTGTATCTTGCTAATTTTGATCAATTCTTTTTGCAACTTTCTTAGGCTGGTTCTACGTCATTTTGTTCAGGGTGACTAGCGCATGGTTTATACGACAGAGGAGCCTTGATTCCATTTTAGTCCGGTTGTTATTCATCCGGGGTGGTAAAAGAGAATATCACGTAACTAAATACGAGTCATCCATCCGGAACGGTAAAGGAGAGTATTTCTCTAGACGTAATCAGGCAGAGTTATTTTAAGTGTATTAATCATGCTTGCCACTTCGTGGAAAGTGGACAGTAGACGTTTTCCTACCGCTTAACTAAAATGACCCTACGTAAGTGCAAACAGTAGCCTCGGAATGCATCTTCCTGACGAAATCTGGAACAGAACGAACAAACCAGCATAAAAAAGGATTACAGATCTGCATGTAAAGAGCCAAAGAAACCTTTGAGACCAATATAACTATTCACCTTAGCATGTTAAAAACCCATCTTATCTTTTTCCAAAACAAAGATAAGCCCTGAGAAGGGGAAAAGGAACCTATTCTTTCAAAGGGCAGCAGACAGCCATGCGCCTTCAACAACCGGACTTACATTTGGTATTCCTGGGGGAAAGACAACAAACCCTAAACTTCTCTGTTTTATCATGCAAAAAATTGTCAGAGCTACTTGTGACCCACCTCTCCAAATTGCTGAACAAGCGTCAATAGATGAAAAAAACTTGACTTGTTAATCTATGAAAAACTCAGGCCAAGACTCATTGCTACCTGTGTTCTCAGCACCCAAACAAAACCAGCGTCATTGCTCAATGATGTGATTGACCATTGCATTTTGCAGACAGCTCCTGTGGCCTGTCCCCAACTCCCTAGCACCTGCGTTCTTAAGCATTGTCTTTTGTCCCAGCGTTAGGCTTTTGCAGCTCCTTATCCAGCCCTGCGCCCGAGATATACAGGAGAATGATTTTGACGTTGGCATTGTCTTCCATGGACAGAAGCTTCTGCGCTAGCTTCTTATTAGCTCTAACCTGAAAGATTATTGTAATAGGTGTCACAACAAAAATGCTGGCAGAAGTTCCAAAATAAATAAAGATTGCGCTCTAATTTTGGTGAAATGGGCACATTATACAATTACTATTTGTGCATGGACAACAAAGATATTTAACCAATAAGAAACTAAGGATGCAAAGGGAAACTTACAGTGGCAGCAATTTCTTCCAGCCCCAAAGATTCCACCTTTTTATCCTTTTCCCAGCCAAGAGATATCATAAAGGACACAAAATCTGCAGGAAGACTATCCTCAGTTGGATGCTCATCATCTCCTGGTTCAGTAGCCTCTGACGATGAACTAGCTTCCTCACTGCCACAATTGGATCTCTTATACCCATCATCTGAATATGCAGGTGCTGACGACAAACTGCCTTCGGCATTGTCTGAGAGGAACACCTGAAATTCTTCATCTCTTCTATCAGCAGGTTCAGATGATGAGTCAGACCTGTTATCTAGTAGAAGATTCTGAGAAACCTCATCCAAAGTATTATCCAAGGACAAATTGTGCTCCTCATTATCAGACAGGAGTCTCTGAGATCCATCAGAAGAATTTGTTTCTTCACAGGAACACTTTCCATTCCCTATACATTTCATTCCAGAATGGAATGAGGATATACCTTTCCCAAGATTAAGACAAGAATCCTGCTTCATGTCAGCTACATTGGATGGTGATGGACAACCTGATTCAACAGTTGAGCTTGAACCATTCGAAGACTTGGTCCTCAATGATTCAAAGAATCTATGCTTATCTCTTGCATTGAATTTTTTATCCCCATAAGCACCTTGCAGAAGAGAGAGAGGACCATCATGGATGGCAACCTTAAACTTTTGGCTGACACATGGCTTTTTTAGTGGTTCCACTGAAGCCACAGGAGCTGGAGGACTCACAGGATTGTCAGGACAACAATCTTTTGCGGTGTGTGTAGTACCATTTTGTTCTCGGGTGAGGATTTTAAAACTTCCTGATTGGGATAGCTTTGAAATATCGGTTTTGACCAGAGCTCGAGCCGAGCCATTTGAAGACTGTATTAATGATTGTTGAGTGACCTTACTAGGACCAGAAGGATCTCCATTTCTTGCACCTTTTGTTTTTGAAGAACTTATTGCCTGAATAATGTTTAAAATGAATTGGTTAATCAAAACACACAGTGCTGTAGAACTAAGGTGAAACAAAACATAACTAGAACATGCAGTTTAAACACCACCATGCATTTGAGGGAAAATATCATAAAGAAAAACTCAGTGCTATTAAATAAGGTGGCTGCCGATAGGTATAAGATTGAATCTTGATCTGATATACTGTCATGGGCATAGATGCCACAGCAGTGTATCCATAAAATTGGGGATTAGGATGATAAGTTACACTGATAGTTGCATCTTTTGTATATCCTTTTGAGTAGTTTTAGCACCTATATATAAGGAGGGCATGATAATCTTTATCATCGTGAAAGTGAGGAACTATAAGTCCCTCGGTCTGCAGACCTTCTCCCCATAGCTTTCGAGCCATGCTGTCTGGGCTCTTTCCGAACGAACTTACCGCATGAACCATGAAGAATGCCGTTTCTGTTTGGGTAAGAATACTGATAGAAAGTATCTAGTCCAACAACAAGAATTCTTCATAAATTCATATATGGTATTGCTAAAGTATTTGATTACTATATCCTATAGGTGCCAACATTTATGGAAATCAACTACATTCTTACCAAAGACAAAAAGTAAACCACAATTCGCAAACATGATCAACCTACTAAATGTGAATCACTATTTTGATGTTAAGGAAATATAACTTACTGAAGATTTGATTAGTGGAGACATCATAGGTCTTAGAGTATTCTGTCTTAAAGTGATTTCTTCGATCTTCTGGGCTTCAATCGATAACTGTTAGTAGAAGCCACAAATGAAATCAGAGAGGCCAAAAATGAATGGAAAAAAATCTATCAAAGAGCAGTAGAGCACATTATATAAAATACCTGAGGCCCAACAGAATTTCTCAGAGGAGCCTGCATCACAGTCTCTGCCATGCTTAATGTAGTCCCACTGTTTGGCACTGCCTCAGGCTGTTTACTAGGAGCAGATCGTGATACAGAAGGGGCAGCAAGGTTTTTCTTTGGCTCACGTGATACAGGAACATCGGCTAGCATGGAATTCCAGCAATCAGGTGGCGTAATCGAAGATATTCTCTGAATTGGGGAGGTGACACCAGGAGATGGTACTCTGCTTATATCTTGTCTTCCATTCTTGTCTTCATAAAGCTGTGGGAATTCTCTCTCAAAGGAGACGCTACCAGCATTGCTTCTAGAGGTATTACCATTATTTAGACTAACTACTCCCTTACTCCATGTATCTGTCTTCAAGCGTGCACGATTCAACCTATCCCTTTCAGGTCTACATGTGCTAAATGACCCAAAACCATCACGATCTGCTGTAACAAGCCTACTCTCCCTATCATGGGAGTCAAAATCCCTCTCCTGCTCCCTTTCTTTATTCCTTCCAAAATTTGCATAGCCCCTTGACTTCCCCATGCCATCCTCATCATGCCGATGGGGCCCATTTGAGCCTGAACCCCTCTGCGATGAAGATGACCTGGAATTCTGGTCACGATTGTGCCCAGATGAATGGTTTCTTGATGAACCACCCCTACCTTGATCTGACACATCCAAGAATAGATTTGTTATTATAATTTAACAGCTTTGCAGCAAAGAAAATAAGGCAACTTATAATTGATTCAGGTATAGTTTGCTCATAAGAGCATTTATAGATCATTGTAATTGCAAAAAAAACTACTAGTTTCCCTACTTCCTTATAGAACTATAATAGTCCAGACTTTAGAATTATCTGAACAAGCTCTACCGTTATATCGCAGATGATTTCATTAAACATAGAACACAGACATCCTCAATACAAAGAATGGCATTTTACTTATCCAAAAAAACTAAGCACTACCATAAATCGGTTGAACAGTGCAATGCCCTTCTGTACAGTATTTTTTTTAAAATATTCTATTTTTTATTTAGAATTTCATTTCTAGGTGGCCTTTCAAAAAAATTACAAAACTATACTTCAGTCAACAGTTCAAATGATGACACGACTCTCGTCTACCGTTGAAAAAGCAACAGGAATCATGTCAACCGTTGAAATGGCGACATGAGTCCTCTCGACCTTTGAAATAGCGATAGGACTTCTGTTGCCATTTGAAAAGTCGATAGAGCCTACGAGAGTGTGCAGAGAGAGGAAAGGCTGAGTATTATACAATGTTATTCCTCTTGTTGCTTCTACCTAACATGAAAGACATCAAAAAATCAGATGAGAAGTTTGTAGGGCATGAATGCCAGGGTTGTGTAGTCCAATCGTTCTTGGCAGGGCTAGAAACTGACCCAAATGACGTCAAAGACAGGAGCTAATATCGTACTGAAACGTGATGTCAACTTAATTTTTCTACGACTCCACATGGCAGCCACTCTGGCAACCGTCTGAAGGAGGCACATGACTTCATGGCCTGCCTGGTGGATTTGTGCTTCAGAATTCGGACTTGAGAAAGAGAAGCTAGATAGCTTTGAATATTGCATTGTCCTCTCATCAAGCTATAGAGGAAGCTAGCTATGCTAGCCATGCATGCACAGGATGACGGCTTCAACTTTCTCTCTTTTCAAGACTGCAAGATGCCCTCCAAAAGCATTAAAAAGGGAAAAAATTGCTCATGCCGCTTATCTTGTGTGTGATGCATGCATGCTGCAGTACCACGTGCGCGTCGTCATCCAATGTTATGGCTTGTTGACATTTCAAAAGTCGATAGGGGTGTGTCGACATATGAAATGGCGATTGGGTCCCTGTCGACCGTTGAAATGTTGATAGAACCCCTATCGACATTTCAACGGTCGACAGGAGCCCTGTCATCAATTCAAATGGCGGCATAAGTCTAATTTTGTAATTTTTTTGAAAGACCGCCTAGAAATGAAATTTTGATTAAAAAACAGAATATTTTTTAAAAAAATCCTTCTGTACATACCTAAAAACTTGTCAGTACTATAAGCTGTATGGTCCAATTCAAATGTATGCCATTGTAACAAGGTACTCTGGCACAAATACTTATCATGTTTTTCTATGCCAATCGAATGACTCTTATTAAATGTTCATCGGTCGTATTGTTGGCGAGACATGTATATAATCAATAGGGTAATCACTTGCTTGATGTGCATATTACAAAAGCAACATCTCTCTTGGACCAATGGAGCGATAAGTGTGGTAAGCTTTCCAACAATGTCACTATGTTTATAACTAGTCCAGATAGCAGTATGTTAAGTTCAGTGATATTTCAGTTACACGGACAGACCATGTGTCTAGATTCCAAGCAATAATGCACTATTACTAATTGCACCTTATACTACTCAAATCATAAGCATTATTTCTCACTAAAGGAATAATCGGTAGTACAGACGGAATCTACTTCGTTACTCTAACCGTTCCATATCAGTCATCCTACATACAATTCAATCATATCTATATTCAGAGCACAATCAAAATAGCAAGTTAGAGGTACAAAAAGAAAAGATTGTTCCCACGAACATCCCAATACAGAACCACCAAAAACCCTAATCTCATAATGAATTTCTCCAGTCCCCACCATACAATTTACATTAATTAGGCATGCCTGGCTCCGGAACAAATCACAAAAACATCCAGATCGCATTAAACGGTTTAATACATAGCAATTCACAAAAGGGGATATATCACATTTACAGCATAGCATCTCTGATGCAAACAAACGAAAAATTGGCAAGGCCAGTGAGTTCACCTGGGCGGGGCGAAGCTGCAGCCCAGAGGCTCGCGGCGCCTGAGGCCGTTGCCTGGCCCTGCATCAGCCATTGCGGCTTGAGCGCGGGTAAGTCCTGTTCCATGGCAGCGGGCGCCACTCACCATCTACCCACCAGCGGCGGCGGAGAGGCAGGGTCCCTTCTCCACCGATCCAATCAGCGAGCAGAATCCACGTCCGCAATGCGACCGCACAGACCTCCGCCGCCGCCTCCTAACTCCCCCCCACCAATCACCTCATGGAGGCGACCTCCACTCCTCCCCCTTTCCTCCTTCCCTCGCGGGCGAGCGGCCGCCAAGCGCCCCACCCAAACCCTAGCGAGGCCGCGCCTTGGCGCCCGCCGAAACCCTCAAACCCTAGCGGCCCTCACCAGCGGCACCCCCACATACAGAGCGAAATTCTCCACAGA
>KE372911.1:322693-342259 GCA_000418225.1 Zizania latifolia
GAGAGGCAGCTTAGCGCCGACGTTCGACGGCCTCCGGGTGGGTCTGCCACCGCTTTTCGAGGAGAGGGCGGGGAGGGGCTCCGGGAGACCGGGCTCGGACGTGGGCGGTGGTCTGGAGGGGGCCCCGGCGGCGGCCGTGCCAGATCCAGACGGGGCGGCGGTCCCCTGTAAAACTGGGAAGGGGGAAGGGGGAAGGGGCGCCGTTTCATCTACTGGTTTCGTTGTTTGTGCGGCGGTTTATGTAGAATTTTGCTGTTATTGTTCGAGGATAGCATAACTATATGGTAAGGTGTTTCAAACTTACAATCTAGCCCAGGGGCGAATCCAGAACAAAATTGACCTGGTGTCCCATCTATATCACTATATGACAAATTAAATATATAATACTTTCAATGTTAAGCAATATAAATTTAATAATAATATATACTCTCTCTGATAAAAATACATAACTTTTTAACCAAAATATGGCCAAACTTTTGAATGGATTGGTGTTTTTCTAGACAAATCATTAACATTAGCCTATTTCTTTTTACTCCTTGGATCTTTCAGGTGTCCTATTGGTTAAATCAAAGGGTGTTCCACGTATATCTATACAAACTCTAGTACTTAAAAAATCAAAACTTACCTGTGTCCTGTGCATCATGTTGCATCTACGTGGATCCGCCCCTGATAGCCTGAGGTCGTGTAGTGAGTATCATATAGAATGAATGGGCAAATAGGATTTATAGTAGATGAATAGATCTATCCAACAGTGCCTAACCTCTCCTTGGTAACTCTCTGTGTGTATCTCGTATATATCCAGCGAAGAAAAATCTGATGTGTCTTAATGACCTTTTTTATCCTATACTGGAGTTATTCGATTTATCATATCCAGTTTTTAGTATAAGTATTAAAAAGCCTTGATCATAACAGTTAGGGCTGGATGCCATGGTCAAGAAAATTGGTTGCTGAGAGTGAAACATAACATTTTTTTGGCTATCTTCTTGCTGAAATTTGAGAGTTGAATCTGGCTGTACAATGATTTGTGTTAGATTTTGTATCAATCTATCTCTGGTGTATGTGAAAAATATCCTATTCTTTTCTCCTTTCTGGTGCTTCATTCATATATATTACGGAGCTTTGAAGGTGTACCTATTACAGAGCTTTGGTAGTTGCTTTTTGCTTTTTAGTGTGCTTTGTTTGTTCCATATCGATTGTATCATAACTTAGTCTTCAATGTACGACTACCAAATTTTACCCAAAGGCCTGTAGAGTACAAATTATGATTATCATAAAATTTGTGATACTAATACTACATGCTTTTGGGGGCATATCTCATAAAAACAATCATTTTTGTGATAGCCTGAAAACCATATAGGTCGGATCACCAAATCAGCACTGAAAAATCTACCTTCATTGCTTCAGATCAAATTCATGAAATTTCTTTTTAGCTTCAACTTTATTTCTTGTTCTCTTTATTGCATTTCCCCCATTTTGAGCATTTCGCTGAGTGATGTTCTGACTGTCTAATACGTGTCATCGAATGAATGAATGATTATAGTGGTGAATGTGAACTGGGTGGCATCCCTTCATGCTACATGCTCCTTTGTCTATCACCCCCATCTCCCATCATTTTGGTCAAGTTAACCAGATGCATGAGGGGATTTGCCCATATCTTACTTTATTTGCTGCCTGTCAGAAGAGTCTCCAGCTTTCTTATATATAGGAGTTGTGCAACAGTAGTAACTTGCCATAGCAATGTCTACATAGCTTATGATATACACGGCTACTGTTGCTAACAAGATTTGTAAATTAATTTATTAATCTGGTGGTAAACAGAATATATAAGGCTATGTTTGGAACAAGGGAATTCCATAGCAAAGAAATTGTCTACTCTTACTGGATATGGTGTCTCGTACAAAATCCTGAGGGAATCCTACATTCCAAATGGGTCCTAAACCCTCTTTAGAAAAGGGACCTAAATATTTTAAATTAAGTGGTGGCTGTAACAGCATATCCCAAGCATGCTTCTGTAACAGCAGAATAGAGTACAAGAGTCACAATTTCAATTTGCTGCATTAACGTATAATTGTCTTTCCATCCTTGCAGTTCCTCCTTAGCTTTTTGAAGAGATGGCTAGATCTCCAAGGGGCCGAAACCTCCTAGCTCGTCAGCGTAGATCATCTTCTTGTGATGCACCTTCGTGCTGCTGGAAGACAAAAGGAACAGGTGAGCAAAATGATATGGCATTGGTCTCTGAGAAAAAGGAATGGAAAGGGGCTTCTTGCCCAGTTTGCCTAGAGCATCCACATGATGCTGTCCTCCTCCTCTGTACTTCTCACCACAAGGGTTGCCGGCCATATATGTGTGGTACCAACTACCAGCATTCAAACTGCCTCGAATACTTTAAAGAAGCTTATGCAAAGGAGAAGTTGGCCCTCGGTGTATCAACTGAGTCTTCACCAGGCCTTTCATTATCTTCAAATGCACAGCCAGCCAGCAAGCAGCCATGTGCAATGGAACTTGCATGCCCTCTTTGCCGTGGGGAGGTTAAAGGATGGACTGTGGTTGAACCAGCTCGTGAGTATCTCAACCGCAAGAAGAGAGCATGTATGCATGATGGCTGCTCATTCATTGGTTCATATAAAGAACTTTGCAAGCATGTGAACTCCAAGCACCCTTCAGCAAAACCTCGGGAAGTTGATCCTGCACTTGCAGATGAGTGGAAAAAGTTTGAATGTGAAAGAGAACGGCAGGATGCCATCAGCACTATCAGAGCCATGACCCCAGGGGGTGTAATTATGGGAGATTATGTAGTTGAGTTCAATGGTGGCAGCAACAACAATTTGCTATCTGATGGAGATGACTTGGAGGAGAGACTCAACTTCTTCACATCCTTAGATCGCACTCTGAATGAGAGACTTGACTTCTATGAGTCATCAGATGGTAGTTTGGATGAGAGCATTGACTTTCTGGCATCCTTGTTTGGCAGTGGCAGGAGAATCTCTAGTGATTCATACAGCAGGGCTTATAGAAGGCACAGGGAGAGGCCTAGGCATAACATCTTAGCTAGCTCGGTCGGTACTCCTGATATCCAGCATGATCCAACTCACACTCGAAGGGGACGTGTTGGTGGTATTCGGGCCATAGGGAGAACTCCACGACGACACCATCCTATGGTGAATCACGTAAGGTCAACCCGTGGCAGCTAATATATGAAATTACCGTGGGTTTTGTTCATTCTATCCATCTGCAAGGGAGGCAAAATAACATCTATGGTCCGCGGTAGCTGATGCCTGATTTTCAGAGGTTTATCAGGTTCTTCCAATACATTTTTCTTTGCTGAGACAGCAACAGAGGATGCAGGTTGGACGAAGATCTCTGTGACTCTGTTAGGCGATGCTCATGCCTATCCAGGGCAAACTCAGTGCTCTGCCTTGCATGGATTTTGTGGATGCCCATACATGAGCTTTCTTCTCCTTCCATTGGATCAAATTGAACTGCGGGTGGGTTTTTGTTTGGCAGCAATAGCTGTTCCAAAGTTTAGACATGAATATCATGAGAATATATCAGGCATACTTGCTTGTCATGTACTGTCATTTTGTATCCATGTGTTGGTTGTTCTAGTGGATCTCGTGTTTCATCCCATTGACTTAGTAGTTATTAGTCATGAGCATATCTTGTGTTTCTCGTTGCCATGCTGCCTGCTATATCAGTTATTTTGTGCTGCTTTCACATATGACAAATGACTGCACCCCTGCCTGATCTGATCACTGGGATGAAATTCAGTGTGGTTTGCAAGAACCATGGACCAGCCAATATGCAATTGTTTCTATATCATTCAACCAACTGAACAACTTGATCAGCTAATGCTGTCATCATTTCATGAAATTAACCTATACACCGATGCTATTCTCTCGTTCCATCAAACCAAGCTGGGTAACAACTAAAGAAACATATCTGCATTCGACTTGTACATCCAGGAAGCTTGACGCCAAGCTCTGCACCAGAGATCGGCACGGCAGCAAAGAGCTGGTGTATCCTTGAATTGAACTTGAACAGCAGGTGAACCCTTCAGGAAATACCAACCGTCTTCCCCAGCAGCCACATGACAAGCGAGAACTCGATCATGAACAGCGCGTGCAGCCATGTCCGGTCCACGACGAAGCCGTACACCGTGATGCCGGCGCGGTTGTTCTCCAGGTACGTCACTGAGAAAGCATCGCCATTCGCCAAGCCATCAGTTCAGCACCAGGCAGGGCAACAAGCACAGAGCAATAAACAAAACGAAACGAAATGAAATGCAATTTTCCATTTTTGTTGCTTACCCAGTGCCTGCCGCTTCACGAAGCAGGAATTGTTGGTCTGGAAATGCACGAGCTTGGATTCGTCGCGGGAGTCGTCGCTCACGGAGTCGTCGTCGTCGTAGTCCGACTCATCGCCGGGGGCCACCCGGTAGGCGTTCGCCGGCGCCTGGTAGCCGGTGGCTGGTGGCATCTCGTGGTCGGGGCTCTCGAGGTCGTTGCCGATGGCGCGGATGGTGGCGTCGGCGTGCCACTCTGCCGCGACGCTCGTGATCGCCTGCGTCTTGTGCGTGATCTTGGCCGCGCTGTGGAGGCAAACCAGCAGCCCGGCGACGAGGCTGATGGAGCAGAGCTGCAGAGCATGCGTGCAACAGGAACACATGTCATGGACTCAGATCAAGGCCAGATGAAGTGATAGGATGAATCTTTCCATGTCCTCATGGTAAAAAAATCAGAATTCATGAAGAATGCAGGGATTTGCAGCTGGATTAACTATCAAGCCAAACACATGGAATTAATTTTTGATATGGAAATGGTGCTCAAAGGAACCACACTACTGGCCACTGTGAACAAGGGCCTTCTAGGCTTCTACTGAATGACTCATAGGAAATAGGAGTATACTCCAATTTAGCAGAGATTCCAACATTCCATTCACAACCTAACTGTTTTTCTTTATTCAACTTCAGGAATGTGTATTTCTTCAAGCATCTATTAGGAAACTTTTTAGCATTTTACAGAAGAAATCTAGATGTATATCCTTTTGAGACACAAACAACTACTAATGGAGTAATGGTGATGGGGATCTGGTTGTCTGCTGTATGGTCCATGTGGTCTTGGGTGTTGGAGGTTGATGCACTATCTCTTCAATAGTTATCTGAAGTTCTGAACATTTGGGTTTCCTTTCCAGGGCATGCAAACTTCTTCTAGGACAAACTTATGTACAGAATGGCTTGTCACTTGTCCTTGCTGAACCTATTCTGGAATTTCACTATCTTTCATGATTCATGAACAGCAGACTTTAGGATTCAGAATTAACAGTTATCTGTTTCGATTCAGCCCCCTTTTACCACTTCTGTCCCAATTTTTCACGCATCAAATTGCGATTACCATTTCCAATGAAGTTTGTTGTCTACTTGTCTTGCAGAAACAGTTTTGGACAAATTCTGCACTGCTAATATCAAGAAAATTACATGTTTGAGCAATGCACATTTCTACTGTCAAATCATTCATGATGGTACTGATCTTCATTTTCTTCATTTAGTTCCACCGAATTGCTAATTGCATCGCCTTTGAATTCTTAATGCAGAAAGAAATTACCTTTTGATACAAGTATAAATATTACACAAATGCAATTAACCTAATTCTAAGTAAAAAAGGGAGAAAAGGGAAGCCTGAAAAAAAAAACTGACCGCGAGTTCGCCGGCGGTGGCGAGATTGATCTGCGCGTGCGGCCTAGTGGTGGCGAGAAGGGCGGCGAATTGGCTTGCGGTGACGAGCAGGAGGCACCAGAGAATGAACCGCCGGTACCTGTGGCTGATGCTGCGGAGATGTATCTTGATCCGGCGGTGGTGCTTGAGCACGGTGGCGACGTCAGCGAGCCTGGCGAACTCGTGCGCGAATCCCATCATTCGCAGAATCTGCAGGTAGCAGATGATCCGGAAGAGGATGCAGACCATGAAAAAGACGGCGGTGCGGTAGACCCACGACGCGACCTCGACGGCGCATGCGGCGGCGGACCACCAGGGCGAGCGGAATGGCTTGGCGGCGCAGTACCAGTAGGCCTTGTAGGCGGCGTCGGCGAGGGAGCACGGGCCGACGAAGCAGGCGAGGAGGCGGAAGGATCGCGAGAGCTGCACGGTGTAGCCCGCGCGGACGTCCTCGGAGTCGCGGCGGAGGCGGTCGAGGTAGAGCATCCGCCGGAGCCCGCGCCGCGTGAGCCCGTGGAGGGAGAGGTACGCGAGCGTGGCCGCCAGGGTGAGCGAGACCTGGACCAGCCCTTCGAAGGGCCTTGGCGGCGCGGACCCCGGCATCGCGACGCGGACACCCGACGGCGCGGCGACGGCCAGGAGGAAGAACACGGCCCATGACCCCGCGGAGCGCGCACCGGACGAGTGGTCGACGCACATCCACCGGAGGCACGCGCGGAAGCTATACAGCTCATCCCGCGCGTGCGACGCGCACCTCGCGTAGTCCTTCCGCGACGAAGACGAAGACGACGGCGCCGACTTCCGCGGCGGCAGCAGCGGCGCCGACGACGCGTCCGCCATGGTTGCGATCCGCGAGCCGGCTCACTGGCTGGCCTTCGGTGGGGAGAGCGAGTGGGCTCTGCTGTCTGTGTGGCTGCGCGTGGGCGCGGTCAGGGGGAGGGGCGTCGCGTACTCCGTACGCCAGTAGTAGCGCACGGCAGTTGACAGGTGGACCGGGACACGTGTTTTTTATCTAAGCTGGTCAGTGATGTACAACAACTGTGTGTGCTGCGGGTCTTGCCGGGAAATCGGGAATGCCTTGCTTTCCCATCCATTTCCAGCGGACAACGGGTCTAAATTAGGATTATTCCCTAGTATTTCGTACTTCTGTCAAACGGCTGGCCGCTCCTTTTAGAATTGAGTATTTCTCTTAGTTTAATTCTGGCTAACCGTGGTTTCGATTTTAGCTGCACTCCAGTGTTCGCTAGTTGGTTCATGCGGAAACAGGCAAGATGAGACGAACCTTGGTTGGCTTTGTGCCGTTCAAAACCCAGCCATCGGCCGTGCGTTTGAGCTTAAAGACGCACTTGCGATTCACAGTGTTCAGAGTCTTCAGACCAGGCTGGGAAGGCACAAGCTGCCGTGTCTTGTTGTGCATCAGGGCTTCGTATTCGCCATCCATCGCGGCTCGCCGAGCAGCGTGCTTCAGGTGCTCTAATGCGAGATGGTGGTTCACTTGTCTGACAACTGATAACAGCCGAGGCCACTGGTGCATTACTGCTTGGCAATTGAGCGGGCAGAGAGAGTGATGAATCAGTCGGTTAATTGATCAGGCTGAGACCTTAGTGGCTCTGACGAGCTTACTGCTGCCCCTCGTGTGGAGATTTTTCCTTTCCATATGCATTTTGGCCCAACCGGGTGAATCAATTTCCGAAAACTGGCAGTGTTTTAAGAGTCCAACGAGGGCGATATCTCGGCATTTCGGGCACAAATTCCACAGTGGTTTTACGTTCTGTGACAAGGACAAGATGGTGCGCTGCCTGCACTTGTACCTCCTCAATCTCTGAAGAAGTTGTTCTTTATTAATTCCATGTGAGCAAACATAACATAGAAATACAGAGTAGAAACCGGGCTGAAAAATAAAATGGCGAGTTCACGAGGCACCTAGGTGAAAACAAAGAACAACTTCACGCTGTCGCATTGCATAACACGTAGAGCAACCCGTGCATACCGCGAATTTGCCACTTGATTCGTTTAGCAGCCGCCGCCGCCCCCGGTACCGCCTGCGGAGGCAGCTCCGGCAACGGCAGAGGGGTAGCCGGCCGTCGTGTGGTTGTTATTGTCCTTGTCCATGCCGTCGGAGCAGCCGAACACGGCAACGGCCACGACCGCGACCGCCGCCACGAACGCCAAGACGACTAGACCGACAGCTCCGATGGCCGCGTCGCCGGACGCGGTGGAGCCGGCGGCGAGGCGCAGCGCCCTGACCACCATTCCAGCGGCTGTGTAGCTAGCTAGCTGCTGCTGCTTCTTCTTCGCAAGAGAGATATACACAATATAAATTGTAGCTGGCTAGATCGAACGCGAATGGTAGCTAAAACGATTGGAGGGGTATCTAGCTACTCGTTCACTCTCTCTCTATATATACAGGAATTAATGCTGTAGGGTTTTCGGCGAAGCTAGCTTCCGGCGGCGAGCAAGGACGATTACATTCGCGGCGTGCACTTTGAGACAAAACTCTCGTCAATGAATCGACCACTTGACACGTGAAAACAACCAAAAGCTATGGGCTGGGTAGCACAAGACTTGGACAAATCGATCAAGATATGCTTAATTACGATGAGTCCTGCAGCGAGGGGCGCCCACTGCTATGGCCTCGAACCATGCAAGCTGCGCGCCCCTGCCCGTAGTGTGGCCAAAAATATATAAACAGTAAGCTGAACAACGACGAACCATACCGTATAGCGGCGGTTTTCTCGGTTCTTTTTTGTTGTTGTTGTTCGGTTTTGGTTATCGTGTAGTCGGTCTACTATTTTATCTTTTTTTCTCGGTTGGTTTTCTCAGTTTTTAGTTTCTCGTTTTTTTGTTACCGTGTTAATTCGGTCGCTAGGAACTGACCGGGCATAACATATATCATCTTGTTAAGGCTCAGCTCGGCTGACGAGTTGGCTTATTAGACTTGATAATAAGATTTAACATATTTATATTATTTTTATAATTCAATATTTATTAATTTATTATATATTAATAAAATAATAGGAATTGACTAATTAATTATAACTAGTAGTATGCTCGTGCTGACGCAATAGTAAAAATCAAAAGACAATAAATGTGTTGAACTTGAAACAAAAATTTTTATTAGTTAAATTAACTTCAAAAATATTCAATTCAAAGTTATGTGTAAATTAAATATGCTTCTTGAATTCTTTTGTTTATCCGAACCAAATTTACCTAGAACAAAAAATTGAACACAATGATTCAAATGAATGAATAAGAATGCTATTGTTTGAACTTACCACTAACCAACAAAATGTACTTACTATAAATTATTTCAAGTTAAGCTTACCTCATAACCCATCTTATCAATCATCTCCTTCACAACTTGATATATGGTTGGTCTAGCTTGTAACGGGGAAGGGTTATTAATCGGATCAAATAAAAATAAAATCAATGAGAACTCATGAATCAAAACATCCGGATTGAATTAAGAGTTGTGCATACAAACAATGATTGGAAGTAAAGTTTCACTTACATCTTCAATCCTCAAAACGATACCAGGTTGTGGTGCGCTTTTTGGAATATTTCTCCCTTGAGAATTATTGTGCACACATCTCAAGTTTTTCCCATCTCGCATCTTGATTACATATCCTTCAGATCCACTTCTGACCTCAACTGAGAGAGTAAAAACAAAGGTTACTGTCAAAATAACTATCGAGAGAGGCAAATCAAAAGTACTGCTGTTAACATATTAGTTGATGGACAATCACGTATATTCATTTTATAAGTGAACTAAATTTGAGGTGAGATTTTAAAAATTATCTGTTTCAAAGGTACTTAATCAAGAAACACATGTTCTATCTACACTACTACATGAAAACAGTGAGATATGATATGACATGACAATTCAATAATAAAACATATACCGGAGTTAAACAAGAGTGATAAGTAAAATAGCAGCTAACAAATAAGATGGAAACTATCCTATTGCTCTCAGGTTGATTGTGTATACCTCTACAATTGTACTAAACTATCACGGGTAAAGCTAGCAATTGATACTACAGAGAAGAGTTACTTAGATAAAAAATGGTAAGAGACTACCCTAATCTGCCAGACATAATGTTTACAGCGCAGTGGAATTAAGATGTATCCCAGATGGTCGGACCAACGTATTTTTATTTACAAAGTAGTCGTAAATTTTATTGGCCTATAAGGTCACCGATGGAGGGATGGGGCTAATGTATAGTCCTCTGCTTTACATTATTACTGATGAACTGTTACCTAAACCCAACCTACCACCCATTTCAGGTGGAGAACCCTCTGATCTATGTCCTCTTATTTTCTGAAAGAATGCATATCATGTTCAGTCTCAAGTTTCAGCTTAACATAATCCTACTACTAACATATATGTGATCTATATAAATAGTGTATCCAACTCTTACTGACAATTCAATGTTGTGCTCCAAACAAAATTGAAGTTGCAGTGAGAGTAAAAAGATTCAGATCTTTCATTTCGCTACAAATGTTCTAGTGATTTCATAAACAATTCATTTCACCAAGAAAATAGAGTATGCGTATGAAACTTTAAGGCAATAACTGAATAGAAACTTGGTAAAAAAGACAGTATGTACAGAATAAAAACAGAGAGAAACAACCTGAACAGATTACCTGCTTCTAGCACAGTAGAATTAACATAATCTTCATCATTCTCATTAAAGTTTCCAGTTATTTGTACCATAATCCGGGAAATAAGTTACCAAAGACAATAATACTTATGGTAAAAGTTCAACATCGTGTTGACCATAAATCTGTACTGAGATCTCATCAAGTTTCTGACACGAACAAGTGTACAGGACAGTTTTCTTTAGATGGTAGCCAACCTGCAGAAAGGTCAAAAATGGCATCAAAGTATATCAAACAAAAAAAGTTTGGTGACCGCTGATTTAAAGGTTCCATATCCCATATCCCAGTTATGATTAACATGTTACTCATATATACTTATTTTGCCACAGGACATAGGTAAAATGAACGCTTTTTCAAATTTGTCAAAAGTTTTCTCAAATTAGATACTCAACTGAAAGTAATATAACAGAGCACTATTTTCTATTAGAAACTGAATTAGTTTGGGTAGTCGGCAGATAACCATTTCTTACAAAGCAATTTACCAGAATATGCAATGAGTAATCTACTCGAAAGGTAACTAAAAACAAGCGGGCACTCACATAAACACCACTTGTTATTTATCTAGTTTGAAGAAAGAGGTACACAAAATCAGCTCACATCACAATCAAAAACAAAAGGTGGAGATTGGTTCCATCAAGAGAAAGAGGCAATCACTTTTGGTCAGTATAACACGGTTAGGGGAATAAAAACATGCATATGAACTTAGAAGAGTAGCAAAACCAAGAATTTTTTAGTTCCTATACTAACATAGCCACCAACAGTTGTGATATGGCAGACAGACGAAGAGTTTTCATTCTTCCAACAATCGGTGCACATGCAACAACCAATATTCTTTACTACCATACATAATCTTGTGCTTGTGTAATAAAGAGATTGTTTAACTAATATAAACATTGATAGAATTGTGCCCAAGAAAATTCTGGGGGAACCGGAAGTTCCAGCTGTAGCCAGAAGTTTCGGGTTCTGGAGCATCCGGAAGTTCTGGTAGGGCCAGAAGTTCCGGGTCAGTCCCAGTGTTCGATTTTCTGGACGAACCGGAAGTTCCGGCTGAAGCCGGAAGTTCCAGGTTCTGGACGAACCGGAAGTTCCGGTTGGACCAGAAGTTCCGGGTTGAGAATTAATTCGATACAAAAGGTCTATTTCGGAAGTTCCGGATGGGATCCGGAAGTTCCGGTTAATGGAAATTCCGGCTATAGCCGAAAGTTCCGGACCACGCGAACAGATTAGATCTGTTGGGCTTTAATGCAGATTAAAGGCCCACGTTGGTGCACTATATAAAGAGGGGTGGGACTAGCACGTGAAGGCTGTTGTTCATTGTTACTTCACCCTAACCCTAGTCGCCACCCTCTCTCTCTCCTCGATCACAAGGGTTGTGGTTAATCTCTTTCCGATCTCGCAAGCGGTGCTAGCACGCCGGAGCGAGGTGATCCCGTCCCTGTACATGTGGATACCGTAGAGACACCGTTGCTGCATCGGTGCTGTTCTTCTTCCTTGGAGATCGCCGGATTGCGCCGACTTCGCCGTCGACAAACGGACGAAGCTGTGAGGAGTAGCTCGAGGACGCGCTTCATCGACTCTACTTCCGTTGCTTGAGCGTGTCTCGAGGCTCAAGGTAATGATCCATGATCCCATTACACGCATGGTTCGTGGGCTAACGGGGTAAATTTTTGAAATTAAGTGCTAGCGTAGCCTCCCCATAACCCAACAGTGGTATCAGAGCCTACGTGCGTAGTGTTCGATCTGGATCGATCACATATGGTGATATGTGATAGAAATAGATTGGATCTATTATTTTTGTCGTCGGATTTTTGGAAGTTCCGGTTGGACCGGAAGTTCCGGGCCGAAATAATTTTTGATATAGAATGTTATTTTCGAAAGTTCTAGGTATGACACAGAAGTTCCGGGTCTGAAACTTTCGGACAGAAAATAAATTCCGTACAGAAGGTTATTTTCGGAAGTTCCGGGTGTGACTCGGAACTTCCGGTCCAAAAATAAATTCGAGTCAAAAGGTTGATTTTGGAAGTTCCGGCCCTGAGTCGGAAGTTCCGGTCCCTTCGACCGGAAGTTCCGGGTCTGTTTTCAGTTGCACATAGTCTCCGCCTAACTTGTTTTTGTAGAGAATGTTATGACTGGTATGGCCTTGCAAAGTATATGATACGCGCTTGTAATAACATGGCTTGCGTGTCATGGTTGATTGTAGCCCAAGGCTGTTCAAATATTGTATGACCTACGCGTCGACATGTGATGCTTCAGCTCATGTAATTAGTATAGCGCTATTAGTTGTAATAGGCTGATACAGGTTCATGGAGGCCTGAAGTGGTATGACTCGACGGACATGAACCATGGAGATGGAGATCACCATGTGAAGGGGTCGTACTCAGTCACAGTCAATATGATTGCCTGCGATGTTTACTTAAGTTCCTATCATACTATTCTTTCATGTTGCGTGTGCGGTAGGCATCGTTACCATGATAGAATAGTTTCCCTCAGAAAATTAAGTATTGATGCTCTTTCCAATAACTGCACCTACTAAGGTTGTGATCATTGTATGGTGGGTCTGCCAAAGCAGGGTGCCATCTTTTATCTCAATCAGTTAGGGTGGTGTCGGACACCACATGCATAGTATTGGTTTGCTTAACAAAGCTATCAAAATGGTTTTGGGCTTTAGGGCATGGAGTTGAGCGTCGAGCATAGGATGTCACCCCAACAAACAAGAGTCACATATAATGTGATTAGCAAGGTGTTGCTTACCTATGTCACTAATCTTCTAGCAGTGATGCCAAAGCTCACTAGGAATTAGTCGACTATGGATCTTGTCCCACAATGTGTCGTTAGAGATAAAACGATCATTTTTTATATTGTGGTATATCTTTTATTTGATAGAAGATCAACATAGCATAGTGCTAAACCTTATATTTTATTGTAGATCATGACACCTACTGCGAAGAACACTTCAGTTTTTAACCTGCGACTCATTCTTGAAAGAGAAAAATTGTCTGGAACAAATTTTATAAACTGGTACAGGAATCTGAGAATTGTTCTCAAACAAGAAAATAAACATTACATTCTGGAGAAACCCCACCCTGATGAACCAAAGGATGATATGCCACTGGCTGAGAGGCGGGCTTATAAGAAGCACGCTAGTAATTCAGTGGATGTCAGCTGTCTCATGCTTGCTTGCATGTCCTCTGAGCTTCAGAAGCAATATGAGGACAGAGACGCCTACGATATGATCGTTGGGCTGAAGGGCATGTTTGGGCAGAAACATTATCAATTCGTCATGTTTAGAGGAAGACGGTTTTGAATTCGTAATAAAGAACAAGTTTTGTTTGTTATTTTCGAATGGTATGCTCTATGGTGTTTGTCCATTGGTGAATGACTTGTATATTCTAAATCTTGAGGATACACACGTTTATAACATTAATACCAAGAAACCTCGACTAAATGATTTGAATCCTACCTATGTCTCGCATTGTCGTTTGGGTCATATAAATAAGAAGCGCATCCAAAAGCTTCATAGAGATGGACTTTTGGAGTCTTTTGATTTTGAATCATTTAACATATGTGAGTCTTGTTTACTTGGCAAAATGACTAAGACCCCTTTTACTGGTCAAAGTGAGAGGGCAAATGAGCAATTGGCCATTGTACATACTGATGTATGTGGACCAATGAGTTTTACAGTCAGAGGTGGCTTTCAGTACTTCATAACTTTTATCGACGACTTTAGTAGATTTGGTTACATTTACTTAATGAGGCATAAGTCGGAATCCTTTGAAAAATTCAAGGAATTCCAGAATGAAGTACAAAATCATTCTGACAAGACAATCAAATTTTTACGATCGGATCGTGAAGGTGAATATTTGAGTCATGAGTTTAATGATCATCTGAAGCAGTGTGGAATTGTTCCATAGCTGACTCCACCTGACACGCCTCAGTGGAATGGGGTGTCCGAGCAGAGGACCGAACCTTGTTAGACATGGTCTGGTCGCTGATGAGTCAGGTTGATCTTCCATTGTCTTTTTGGAGACTTGCTTTAGAAACTGCTGCTTTCACGTTAAACAGAGTTCCATCTAAATCAGTAGAGAGGACACCATATGAGATATGGACTGGGAAGCGTCCCGGGTTGTCTTTTCTAAAGATTTGGGGTTGTGAGGCTTATGTAAAGCGTTTGACGTCTGATAAGCTCACGCCTAACCGGGAAGAAGGCAAAGTGTTTGTCGCCCGGAATGGTGTTTTTCTAGAGAAAGAGTTTCTCTCGAAAGGGGTTAGTGGGAGCACGGTGCGTCTCGAAGAGGTTCGAGAGCCACCAGAAAGTGTTTCATCTCCTACTGAACCGCAACTCAATATGCAAAGTGTTGCAGAACCTGTTGCTGAGACACCAGCCCCACGACGGTCGGAGAGGTTGAGTCGTGCGCCCGAGCGGTTTGCGTTTTTAACCACTGGGCAGCGCGACGTATTATAGTTGGACAATGATGAATCTAAGACCTATACGGAAGCGGTGATGGGACCAGACTCTAAGAAATGGCTTGGAGCCATAAGATCCGAGTTAGAATCCATATGAGAGAACCAAGTTTGGAACTCGGTCGATCCACCCGATGATGTAAAAACCATTGAGTGTAAATAGATTTTCAAGAAAAAATAGACGTTGATGGAAATGTTCACATCTATAAGGCACGATTGGTGGCGAAAGGTGTCAGACAGATTCAATGTGTTGATTATGATGAAATATTTTCGCTCGTCGCTATACTAAAGTCTATCTGGATCATCCTAGCAATTGCCGTATTTTACGACTATGAGATATGACAAATGGATGTCAAGACGGCTTTCCTTAATGGAAACCTAAGTGAGGATGTGTATATGACACAGCCTGAAGGTCTTGATGATCCAGAGAATGCTGGAAAAGTTTGTAAGCTGCAACGGTCCATTTATGGGCTGAAGCAGGCTTCTCGGAGTTGGAATCTTCGTTTACAAAAATGAAGAAGAATCTTGTGTTTACAAAAAAGGCTAGTGGGAGCTCTCTTGTGTTTCTGGTCTTATATGTGGATGACATATTATTGATCGAAAATGATATTTCTATGCTGGATGCTGTCAAGTCTTCGTTGAGAAAACGTTTCTCAATGAAAGATCTTGGAGAGGCAGCATACATCTCGGGCATAAAGATCTATAGAAATAGATCGAAAAGGTTAATTGGATTAAGCCAAAGCATGTACATTGATAAGGTATTGAAACGGTTCAATATGCAGAATTTCAATAAAGGTTTCCTGCCAATGTCACATGGTATTTCTCTCAGCAAGAGTCAGTGTCCTTCGACACCTGATGAGCTGGAGAAGATGAGTGCGATCCCGTATGCCTCCGCAATCGGATCCATCATGTATGCCATGCTTTGTACACGCTCAGATATTTCTTATGCTCTAAGTGTTACGAGCAGATATCAGTCAAACCTAGGTGAAAGTCACTGGGCGATTGTAAAGAGTATCCTTAAGTACTTGAGAAGAACTGAGGATATGTTCCTAGTCTATGGTGGTGAGGAGGAGCTCGTTGTAAATGGTTACACGGATGCTAGCTTCCAAACCAACAAAGACTATTCATGGTCGCAGTCAAGATTTATGTTCTGCCTCAATGGAGGCGCAGTGAGTTGGAAAAGTTCCAAGCAAGAAACGGTTGCGGATTCTACCATAGAGACCAAATATATCACAGCTTCAGAAGCTGCGAAGGAGGCAGTTTAGATCAGAAAGTTTGTTTCTAAGTTGGGTGGCGTCCCTAGTGCGTCTAGTCCAGTGGCTCTCTATTGTGATAATAGTGGTGCCATTGCGCAAGCCAAGGAGCCTAGGTCGCACCATAAGTCTAAGCACATACTGCGGCGCTATCACTTGATCCGTGAGATTATAGATAGAGGTGATGTGAAGATATGCAAGGTGCACACGGATTTGAACATAGCCGATCCGTTGATGAAGCCTCTCTCACAGCCCACGCATGAGGCACACTTGAGCTCAATGGGTATTAGATACTTACGTGAGTGAGTCCAGTGTATGTGAGAGAAAGTGTCTTGTCTATGCTGATGTACATTTGAATAATTTGTTGTCTTGTTTCTTGAATAAATGTATTTTACATTGATCAGTAAGTTGATGACTTGTTAGTGAGACTCTTTGTATTATGATGTTGTTCAAAATGATCCCTAATCTCATATCGTCATGTGGGACAGTGATGATTTATAGATTAGCGCATCCATCTGATTGATGATCATGTTTCACAGATCATAGACATAGAGATGTCAAATCAGTGATGTGGACTCATGTTAGTGAACATAGAGTTGGATAGACCCACCTTGAGATACTGTTGTGATTGTTATTGTAATGTGCCATCAGTTGTCATCTCAAATGGTGTACCTGCAAAATCCTTAGACCTGAGATCGTCATTGATTCCAGAATGTGTAGTAGCACACTTAGGGGCTTCCAAACGCTATTCCGTAATAGGGTAGTTATAAAGGTTGCTTTCGGGTGTGTCACGAAACATGTCGTGGGATGTGAGTGGTCAAGATAGAATTTACCCCTCCTAATAACGAGAGAAACATCTCTGGGCCCCTCGAGGTAGTTGGATTAGAAAAGTGCATGGCCATGCCACTATGACTAAAGAGTTAGTCATGATTGAATCCACTACTTGATCGAGTGAAGTGTCGAGCTACCAACAAGGGTGACACGTATCTCGCCTTGAGCTTGACTGATATCGTGTGGTAAAGGGATTTGTGTGTGTGTGTATATCAAGGTTCAGAAAGTATGATTTTGACTTTGTATGCATTCGGGGGTCAATATGTGCTGCTAGGTACCGCTATTGATCGGCGACCCGGAAATGATTTCCGGGTAGCGGCCGTTTGCGTATGAACCTATCGGGTTGCACGCTTAAGGGGATAGAATTCGAATCTTGCAAAGAATTGGTTCTTGTGCAAGTGAGAGATTGATAGAATTATGCCCAAGAAAATTCTGGGGGAACCGGAAGTTCCGGCTGTAGTCAGAAGTTCCGGGTTCTGGAGCATCCAGAAGTTCTGGTAGGACCAGAAGTTTCGGGTCAGTCCCAGTGTTCGATTTTCTGGATGAACCGGAAGTTCTGGCTGGAGCCGGAAGTTCCGGGTTGAGAATTAATTCGATACAGAAGGTCTATTTCGGAAGTTCCGGACCACGTGAACAGATTGGTTCTGTTGGGCTTTAATACAGATTAAAGGCCCACGTTGGTGCACTATATAAAGAGGGGTGGGGCTAGCACGTGAAGGCTGCTGTTCATTGTTACTTCACCCTAACCCTAGCCGCCACCCTCTCTCTCTCTCCTCAATCACAAGGGTTGTGGTTGATCTCTTCCCGATCTCGCAAGCGATGCTAGCACGCCAGAGCGAGGTGATCCTGTCTCTGTACGTGTGGATACCGTAGAGGCACTGTTACTGCATCGGTGCTGTTCTTCTTTCTTGGAGATCACCGGATTGCGCCGACTTCGCAGTCGACAAACGAACGAAGCTGTGAGGAGTAGCTCGAGGACGCGCTTCATCGACTCTACTTCCGCTGCCTGAGCGCGTCTCGAGGCTCAAGGTAACGATCCATGATCCCATTACACGCATGGTTCCTGAGCTAACGGGGTAAATTTTTGAAATTAAGCGCTAGCGTAGCCTCCCCATAACCCAACAAACATATGCTCAAAAAATAATACACACCTTTGAAGCTTCCACTGTATATCCTATATCATCATAAAGGAGTCTGCAAAGAATGACCCGTTAGAATTTGTCTGTCTCTGTTGCTACATCCCTTTTCTTTAGAGGTGCGTATTTGCTCTTCCCTACAGCTAGAATCTTGATGTCAACATCAGAAATTACAGGTGACACTGTTCCTTCAAGGTATACACCTGTTTTAGCAGTTGGTGACGGAACAGTATCTTGGCAGCCATTCACAGCCACTAAAAACTGCAGGTTATATTAAGAACATATTAGAACCAGAGTATCACTTAAGAAGTGTTTTTTAATGAGAATCATTCACCTGCTGACTTGATAGATAAAAAAGGATCTTTTTCCTTCTAGTGCTGTAAAATATGGAGAGACATGAGCAAATATAGAAGGACTAAACGACTAATACATTATACATGGAAGACTTGTCTAATACATTATGTGTTGGTTGTGCACATGCTAAAGTTAAAAACCAAGATGGCAGATCGACAAATTCTTTAACCAGATGAATTATAAAGTATGTCCAGAGAAGCCGAACAGCGATTAAATTATGTAAAACATAATTGTTTCAAAGTCAGATTTGAGTGCCCAATTATCCATGCACTCATCCTGAACACACAAAAAAAAACAAATGCAATATATGCATGGGAAGACAAAATACAAACAGCAAGCATAAATGTAGTGTAATATTGCTTTGCACAAATATTAACATACAGATGAGTTAGCAAATGATTGGATCACAGGTAACAGTTAAGTAGTGCATACAATATCAGTAGGCTTATTCTGCTGGTACTACGCCCTTTTGGACTCAACAACCTTCTCAAGAATCTCTTGGTCCCAGTCTTCCATGGTTTCTGCCCATGACAAAGAAGATGTGAATCTCTACTAATCAAATGATTAACTATTGCAAAATAATATAAAAAAGCAGTTTAAACCCTTGTCAGTTTCTTTTACCTGCATCACGCTTGTCGGTGTAAATATCAATCTTTTTGCCCTTTCTTTGGACATTCAGGTCATGTGAGAACTTGCACTTAAAACCCTTCTGATATTGGCCAACCTTGAAGAACTCACACAATATAGACTTGGGATCGACACCTGCATATATTCAAATGTATAGCGCCATGAGTTTGAGTATTCGCGTTCAGGCTTGATAAGTTAGAAAATGACTTCAAATAATTCTCACTTGCACTTTTTATTCTTCACGGAACCAAAGTGATGTATAAAAATATAAACCTGTGTACTGAAAAACTACACTGTTTCTTTTGCTAGAAGAGGAAAAATTGTGCAGGAATTGTCGCTTAAAGAGCTCTTGGAGAATTAAGGTTATCAGTGCACAATTTGGGTTAAATATCTAGCAACACATGTCTGTAACGAACAAAGCGATGTGATTGTGGTATCAAGTGTTAACAGCGTAACATCCAGTCAAGATCCATATTGTATCCAATTTGCCTCGTGCACTAAGCATCGAACCACATGGTGATCATATATAGTACTA
>KE372912.1:6491-17244 GCA_000418225.1 Zizania latifolia
TTCCTAAGTATAATACAATCATAACCCGAACTTAGTAGTATTCTATTCATAGAAGGACTTGTTTGAGTAACAAGGAACGAATTCACCTGACAATTTAAATGACGAACTCGAGCATGAGTCATCGGTCCTTGGTAATCAAGTATGGTTGTATCCTTAGCAGTGATGTCCTCATCATCCTCCCCTTCTTGATTTGGTGTCATCCTCGACTCAACGTCAATCTCTTCGCCCAGGTAGAGTTTCAAGTCGATGACATTAAAAATATTGCTGACACCATAATCTACAGGCAATTCAATCTTGTATGCATTATCATTTACCTTTGCAAACACTTTAAAAGGACCAGCAACACGAGGCATTAATTTTGATTTACGCAAATCAGGAAACCTATCCTTTCGTAAATGTAACCATACCAAATCATCTGGTTCAAAAATAACTTCTTTTCTACCTTTATTACCAGCAATTTGATACTTTGCATTCATACGTTCTATATGTTCTTTAGTTGTTTGATGTAATTTAACTACAAATTCAGTACGTGTTTTAGCATCAAAATTCATTTTCTCAGCAGATGATATAGGTAATAAATCAATAGGAGTATGAGGGTTAAAACCATATACCACCTGGAATGGACTCATCTTTGTGGTAGAGTGTAGTGATTGGTTGTAAGCGAACTCTACGTGTGGTAGACACTCTTCCCACATCTTTAAATTGGTCTTTAACATAGCTCTCAACATTGTTGACAATGTACGGTTCACTACTTCAGTTTGACCATCTGTTTGGGGATGACATGTGGTAGAAAATACTAGTTTCGTCCCCAATTTCTACCATAATGTCCTCCAGAAGTGACTTAGAAACTTCGTATCATGATCAGAAACAATTATACGTGGCACACCATGAAGACGAACGACTTCTCTAAAAAACAAATCAGCAACTATTGTAGCATCGTCGCTCTTATGACAAGGAATAAAATGAGCCATCTTTGAGAATCTATCCACTACAACAAATACACTATCCCTCCCCTTCTTAGTCCAAGATAATCATAAAACAAAATCTTTAGAAATATCTTCCCAAGGAACACTAGAAATAGGTAGAGGCATGTAAAGGCCGTGTGGATTGAGGCGGGACTTAGCTTTATTGCAGGTGCTGCATCGAGCAACATAACGCTAAACATCTCGTCTCATTTTTGACTAAAAGAAATGAGTGGCCAACACATCTTCTGTCTTCTTCACTCCAAAATGTCCCATTAATCCCCCTCCATCCGCCTCCTGCAAAAACAAAAGACGGACATAGCTTGCTGAAACACACAATTTGTTAGTGCGATATAATAATCCATCGTTCAGAATGTATTTATTCTAAGTCCTTCCTTCTCGACAATGTGCAAATGCTTCTTTAAAATTAAGATCAGTAGCATATAAATCTTTTATCGTCTCCAATCCAAAAAATTTATAGTCAAGCTGAGACAACATGGTATAACGTCTAGATAAAGCATCAGCAATTACATTCTCTTTACCCTTCTTATGCTTAATGATGTATGGAAATGATTCAATAAATTATACCCATTTAGCATGTCATTTATTCAGATTCGCTTGACTTCTAGTATATTTTAATAATTCATGATCTGAATATATAATAAACTCCTTCGGCCATAGGTAATGTTGCCATGTCTCTAATGTTCGAACTAAAGCATACAACTCTTTATCATAAGTAGAATCGTTCAAACTAGCTCCTGACAACTTCTCACTAAAATAGGCAATCGGCTTAACTTATTGTATCAACACTCCTCCAATTCCAATTCCACTTGCATCACACTCGAATTCAAAAACCTTATCGAAGTCAGGAAGTTGGAGCAGTGGTGCATGAGTCAACTTCTCTTTCAGCAGATTGAAAGCGTCTTCATGTGTTTGTCCCCATTGGAAAGGAACACCTTTCTTTGTGAGCTCATTTATGGGTGCGACAATCGTGCTGAAATCCTTCACAAACCGTCGGTAGAGTCGGCCAACTCTTGATTGCTTCTATCTTGGTCTCATCAACTTCAACGCCCTGTGGAGTAACAACATAACCAAGAAAAGAAATTCGATTTGTGCAGAATGTGCACTTCTCGAGGTTACCAAACAAACGTGCATCTCTTAAAGCAATAAAAACAGCACGTAGATGTTCCTTGTGTTCACCTAGAGACTTGCTGTAAATCAGTATGTCATCAAAGTATACTACCACAAATCGTCCAATAAAAATGCGTAAAACTTCATTCATCACTCACATAAATGTACTAGGTGCATTAGTTAAACCGAAAGGCATTACTAACCACTCATACAAGCCAAATTTTGTTTTAAACACAGTCTTCCATTCGTCACCCAATTTCATTCTTATTTGGTGGTAGCCACTACGCAAGTCCACTTTAGAAAACACAACAGAGCCACTTAATTCATCAAGCATGTCATCTAATCAGGGGATAGGGTGGCGATACCGAATTGTTATGTTATTGATGGCTCTACAGTCAACACACATGCGCCATGATCCATCCTTCTTAGGTACCAAAATAACTGGAACAGCACAAGGACTAAGACTCTCACGTACATACCCTTTATCGAGCAGGGCTTGCACTTGACGCTAAATCTCCTTAGTCTCTTCAGGGTTGGTCCTATACAGTGCATGGTTTGGTAATGTTGCTCCTGAAATCAAATCAATCTGATGTTCAATTCCTCACATAGGTGACAATCCCGGGGGTACGTCAGTGGGGAATACGCAAGAAAACTCATGTAAAAGTGTAGCAATAACATGAGGTAAAGAGGTCATCAATTCGTCAAGTGTAAAGAAAACTTTTTTGCAAATCAAAGCATAACAAATAGGTTCATGGTTAATTAAATCATAAATTTTAGATCTAGTAGCTAGCATGGAAGCACCTTTCAATTTGACTATGTCTTTCCTCACATGTGACTCAATCTTCTCCTTTTTAGATGGAATAACGTCTTTAGCTACTTGTTGATTTTCAGATTTCGATTCACTCAATTTTCTTGCTTGTTCAGTTCGTGCTACATCATCTTTTAAAATTTCAGCAGGGGTCATTGGTACCAATTCTATCATCTTACCATTGTGGGCGAAAGTATAGGTGTTAGTTCTCCCACGGTACAAAACATCCTTATCATATTTCCAAGGCCTACCCAAAAGTAAAGAACATGCTTGCGTAGGCACAACATCGAAACTTGCACTGTCATGGTAATTCCCTACTGAAAATTGTATTCTTACAGTTTTACTTATCTTTAACTTACCGCAAGAATTGAATCACTGGATGGAGTAAGGATGCGGGTGCAGTTGTGTGGGCAAGTTAAGTTTCTCAACCAGATCGAAGCTAGCAAGGTTGCTACAACTTCCGCTATTAATGACAACACGGCATGCTCTTTCTTTGACAACGAATCTTGATTGAAATAGGTTGTGGCGTTGGTTCTGTTCCGCATTCTCCATTTGAGCACTCAAAACTCGTTGTGCAACAATACTCAAATATTTGCTCGTGTCGGCAGCGCCTATTTGTTCCAATTCATGATCGCTAGGCAAGTCATCTCCATCTTCATTGCCTGCGTGGTTAGTGGCAAGTACCAATTTATCTTCATTTTCACTTGCACTAGTGTACTCACCATTTTCTGTAGCAATCAGCACCCGCTGGTTAGGGCAATCTCGTTGCACATGCCCTAATCCTTTGCATTTGAAACATTGAATATCCCTTGTTCGTCCCGTTGATGCAATTGATGACGAACTTTTTGTAGGTGCCAGCGCTTGAACTGACTTACTTACCACGATTGCTTGTTTGGTTGATGACGGTGCTGCTGAACGTGCCCTATCAGGAGAGGGGGCAGCAGACTGAAACACGGTGCTCGGCGAAGTCTTGGTGTATCGCATGGAAGGCCTCGATGTAGTCGTATTTCTAAAATTGTTCTTTGGCATCTGCTGTCTTCCCTGCAGTTCTTTCTCAGCCAACATAGCAAGATGAAACAATCTATTAATGGAATTATATTCTTTATAATCAACTATGTCCTGAATTTCTCGTCTCAACCCCCATAAAAACGAGACATTTTACCCTCCTCATCTTCTTCTACCTCACAATGCAACATGCCTATTTATAGCTCCTAGTAATATTCCTCAACAGACTTATTACGTTGGTCTAAGCGTTCTAATTTCTTTCTCAAATCTCGTTTGTATGATGGAGGAACAAATCTACCGTGCATAGCTCATTTCAACCTATCCCATGTATCAGGTTCTAAGCCAGATTTTACCAATTCGTTCCACCAGATAATGGCAAAATCGTTGAATTCGCTAGTTGCTTGCCTAACCCGATGTATTTCTAGAACTAGATGGGAATTAAATTTTTGTTCTACTGTTATTTCCCAATCCAAGTATATTTCGGGATCATACTTACCAGCAAAGGAAGGTATAGTAAATTTGACCTTGGCAAACGGGTCATCATTACCTCGTCCCTGTGGCTGATTGTCATGGTGATCATTACGTCCCGGTCCTCGATGATTACGTTGACATCGTCGTCGTAGGCGCTCTTCATGGTCTGTGGCGCGTGCGTCACTGTGATCGGTGTCCTCTTTGTCATCTTCACCCTCAGACACTAGAGCTAGAGGCCTTTGATTTATCATCAAATGTTGAACACTGGTGGTGAGAGTAGCAATACTCCCAACAATGGCGTCCAACTTCTCTTCAAGCCTTTGGAGCTCCTCTTTTGAAGCACAATCCTTAAAATCACTCACCTCACCTGACATTGTCAGTAGAAGATAGAAAATAACACAAAAGTATGATCCCTATCGACTACAATTCTTGTGGAATGGTGGGAAACTCTCTTGCTCCCTCGCTCTAAGCGTCTTACCAAGCTCTTATGAAATTCTTACCAATTGAAGCAGGTGATACGACTGGAGAGATGGGACGTCCAACGAGTGCGAGGTGTGATTACAAAGGTCCAATCTGTACTAATAGGAACTATGTGGATTTTGGAAGGCAGTATTTAATAGCAAAGGATAGCAAAATTTAATAACAGAATTAGCAAAGTTGAATAAGGGTCCCAATCACTTGTCAAAGTCGATGGTCGAGACTCGTCCCTAGGGCCTAGCCTAAGCGAGCGAGGGTAGGATACAAAGGATTTGTGGGACGCATGCACAAATGAACAAGTGTTGGAAAATTCAGCACTGTATAAAACTTTTGTTGCTATCTTGCTCTTTCTTTCTTTTTTTTATCTTTCTTTTCTTCTCTTCTTTTTTTTATCTCAAAACTCACTCGTGCGAAAACTTCAATCTTCCAGGCTGAATTTGGGCAAGATAAAATCGCCAAACCTAGCAAAGCGGGGTCCAGTTGGATGTAACTTTTTCTGTAGATCTCCGAAATATACTTATTTGTTCGATTCTGAGTCCGTATGTAAAAGTTATGGCTGTTTTACCGAATGATGCACAAATCAGAAATTTCTGCACTCTTTCTTCTTTGTTCGGCTATCACGAGATCTCCTTAATAGGTTTGTGGCTAAAACAAGGTGGCTAGCGGTGCAGGGCGATTGACACAAGGCAGTTTGCGACCTAACTAACAGGCTTGCGATGCGGGATAATAACACACGGCGGTTGCAATCCAAAACCGAGCTAAACTCGATCTCTCAAGGAAGGCTCTCGCGACAAAGCAAAACTCAAACTAGACTCCATGAACGTGACTCTAAACCAGCAACCAGACTTGAACTCGGACTCAAACTCAACAAAGCAATACTGAGATTAAAATTCGCAAAAGGCTCAATAGGGTTTGGACAGCGGAAATCTAATCTATAACGAAACAACAAAAACATTTTGTGTGGCTTTTTCTAGATTCTTGGTAATGAAAATAAACAAGGATAAATTGATGTACGTAACGAGCAACCTTCGCTCTGATACCACTTGATGTGCACTTGCTATGATTAGTGGCCCGATCTTTCGATAGGTTTGATTGAGGCGACGACTGGACGTTCACGTTTTAAGGCTTCCGATCAGCGATCGTAACCTTGCAATCGCTACACCCGCACGTCTAGTCGTTATTAACCACGCTTTCACGTAGTCGATCTCACCACGAAGGTTTTGATCCTGCAAACAATCGAAGAACTTTGCAAGAATAAGGTAAAATGCAATCTGGATTGCTGATAATAATAATATGAAGTACTCGAAGTTGGGGTTCTACAAACTGATCTACGGCGAAACTGCAATGGCAGAATAATCTAAGCAAAACCCAAGTCCTAACCATGACGGCGGCTATCTATTTATAAGGGTTACAAGACGTGACATGCCATCTATAACGTGGGCCGTATCCTTGTAGGACTCAAAAATAAACCCTAAACCTAAGACTGACTCGATTAACCTATTAGGACTCTAACTCGAATTGATCTGGAGCCCAACTCCCGACTAGTCTTGACTTCTGACTAGTTTGGTAGTCCGACTCCTGACTTGTCTAGTAGTCGCACTTGGCGATTTCCCGATCATCACGGTCGGCGGCCTGAACACACCATTTCCTGAGTGCCCGGTCGGCAGTCTTGATCTCCCCATGTTCCTAAGTATAATACAATCATAACTCGAACTTAGTAGTATTCTATTCATAGAAGGACTTGTTTGAGTAATAAGGAACGAATTCACCTGATAATTTAATTGATGAACTCGAGCACGAGTCATCGGTCCTTGGTAATCAAGTATGGTTATATCCTTAGCAGTGATGTCCTCATCACCAGTGGCATCATGATTGTGCAGTATATCACCTAGAGGATATTCCGAGACTACCACGATTTTGTGAGCTTGGAAGTAGTGTTTCAGTTTTCGAGCGATAAGCAGGACGGCGTAGAGGAGCTTCTGCACTTGAGGATACCTTGTCTTTGAGAGTCCAAGTACTTCCAAAATAAAGTACATCGGCCGCTAGACTAGGAAAACATGTCCTTCTTTGGGTGGCTCTATAGGGAAACGTGAAGGCTATGCTAGCTGAAAATTAAATGTTCTACCGTGCACATCAGGATATTTTGCTAAGAGATGGACCATAGGTCGTTACCTCGGGCATGCAATGTAGTAGAAGGAGAGTTGGAGTAGTTAGTCGATCCAACTTGAGTGTGCCAATGTGGTCGAGAAGCCGACGGAGTCATCCTCGGGAAGCCGATTGATGTTGTTTCGAGGTAGCCGATCAGGGTCCTCGAGAAGTAGCCGATGACGTCCTCGATAGATCTCCTAGGAGCTGATAACAAACGTTGATCCTATCAGTGATGCTGACACTGATGAGTGAAGCAGAATAGAAATGCCTCTACTGGTATCCACCTATCTAAGGTAGGAATGCTAGCCGATGGTGTACTAGCACCCGAACGGTCAGTGTGATATTCACGCCCTCGAGAGGTGGCGGCTTGGGTTTGCTCTCGGTGACTAACAACTTAGCACGAGAAACGCATCAACATGCGGGGCAAAAAGCTCTGCTTCCCTGCACCCTCATATATATAGATGTCCTAGCTTGGGCCCTCTCGGGCCCAACTAGGACTCTACTCGGATCTCTATCCAAATTGAGCCCAATTTGAATCCTATTCGAATCTAGTGTTCCAACCCGTTAAGTGTGTTACCCTATAGGTTCACATATAGCTTGGTTAATATATAGAAACTCCTTTCCATACTTTGTTAACAGCGGCCTCTGGCAAAGCATATTAACCCAAGTATACGTAAAGATCATATTGGCTGAACCTTGTAATGTTCCTTATATTCATGTCCCTTTATCTCACGATATCGATCGAGCACAAGGTGAGATTTGTGCCATCCTATCAATAGCTCGATCCTCTCTCAATCTCTGTATTGGATTATGACTTGTGATTAACTCTTTAATCACCTTGGCATGGCCATGCACTTCCATAATCCATTACATCGAGGGCCCCAGAGATATCTCTCCCGTAAGGAGGAGCAAATTCCATCTTGATCACTCACATCCCACTACATGTTTCATGATAAACCCGATGACTACTTTTATAACTACCCAGTTACGGAATAGCGTTTGGTAGTCCCAAAGTAAGCCACTACACATTAACACTACTGAGACCAACTGATGACACATAGAACCTCAACAATGCCTCCATACGTTTATGTTATTGAGTTGGTATCTCCATACCCATGATCCAAGAGACAAGATCATCAATTAATACACATGCTGATCTTAGTCATATCTGTTTCATATATGACCTATATCCGATCAGGGATCTTTTAGAAATAATCACATTATGAGTCTCATGAACAAATCATGTATTTATTGATCCATAATGACAATCTATTTCAAGGAATAATAACTTTATATCATAAACATAGTATGCCATATACAACATCTCCATGTTGCCTCTAGGACATAATGCTAACAATCTCCCACTTGCACTAGAGTAAACTATGTAGATATCTAATACCCATTGACCTAGTATGCGCCTCTTGCTTGGGTTGTGGGAGTGGCTTTGTCAATGGATCTATAACATTCAGATAAGTTTGCACTTTGTATATCTTTACATCTTCCATATCCACTATCTTGCGGATCAAATGATACCGCCAAAGTATGTGTTTGGACTTCTAGTGTGACCTAGGCTCATTTGCTTGTGCGATAGCACCACTATTATCACAATAGAGGTCTATCGGACTAGAGGCACTAGACACCACACCAAGCTCTGAAACAAATTTTTTGATACAAACATCGTCCTTAGCAGCTTCAGAAGCTGCAATGTACTTGCTTCTGTTGTAGAGTCAGTTACCGTCTCTTGCTTAGAACTCTTCTAGCTCACCGCTCTACCGTTGAGGCAGAAAATGAATCCAGATTGCGATCTATAGTCATCCTTGTCAGTTTGAAAGCTTGCATTGGTGTAACCACTTACAACGAGCTCTTCCTCACCTCCATAAACTAGAAACATATCTTTAGTCCTTCTCAAATACTTCAAGATATTCTTTATGGCTATCCAGTGACTCTCACCTGGATCAGATTAGTATCTGCTCGTAACACTTAAAGCATACGAGACATTTGGGCGTGTACATAGCATAGCATACATGATGGATCCAATTGCCGAAGCATATGGAATCCCATTCATCTTATCTCGCTCATTAGGTGTACTCGGACAATGAGTCTTGCTAAGATTTATACCATGTGACATTGGTAGGAAACCTTTCTCTGAATCTTGCATGTTGAACCTCTTCAACACCTTGTCAATGTATGGATCTTGGCTTAATCCAATTAGCCTCCTCGATCTATCTCTATAGATCTTGATACCCAGAATATATACTACTTCTCCTAAGTCCTTCATAGAGAAACTATTTTTCAATGAAGACTTGACAGACTTTAGCATATGTATATCATCTCTGATCAACAATATGTCATCTACATATAAGATCAGAAATACAGGTGTGCTCCCACTAGCCTTCTTGTAAACACAAGGCTCTTCATTTTTTATGAAACCAAACCCTTTGATCACATCATCAAAATAAATGTTCCAACTCTGAGATGGTTGCTTCAATACATAAATGGATTTCTGTAGTTCGCATACGTTTCCAGCCAATTGTGCATCGACAAAACCGGTCGGCTATGTCATGTACACATCCTCACTCAGGTTTCCATTAAGGAAAGCTATTTTGACATCCATCTGCCATATTTCATAATCAAAATATGCAGCAATTCCTAGAATGATCCGAATAGGCTTAAGCATTGCGACGAGCCATAAGGTTTCATCATAATCAACACCTTGAATTTATTTGAAACCTTTTGCCACTAATCGCGCTTTATAGATGTGAACATTTCCATCTATGTCTATCTTCTTCTTGAAACCCATTTACACTCGATGGTTTTTACATCATCGGGTGGATCAACCAAGTTCCAAACTTCATTGGTGTACATGGATTTAAGCTCGGATCTCATGGCTTCAAGCCATTTCTTAGAGTCTGGTTCCATAATCGCTTCTTCATAGGTCTTGGGCTCATCGTTGTCCATCGACAATATATCCCGTTCTTGAGAGGTGAATGAGGAGCCATGGTGAATACCATGGGGATGATGAGTGATTGTCAATGGGAGAGAAGATGAAGTGAAGATGAAGATGGTGATGAGAAGACCTCCGAGGGGAGGCAGTGACTTGCCATGATGGAGCTCACGTGTGACTCAGGTACACGGATGGACGTTCGTCGGATAGAGGGGTCGCGAGGACATGCCTGTCCAATCCGAGTGCATGGAGCAGAAGCGGCAAGCGGACGTGATCCGTCATGGTGTCGACCGGTGCGACTCAGGTACACGGATGACCAACCGCTGGGCTGAGGAGTCACGGGGTTGGATCGGTCCAATCCGGGTGCACGGTGTGGAGGTGACGGACGCTTTGACGGCTTCGGCTTAAAACCATCAAACTGCTAACGGAAAAGGGAGTTCGACATTAAAGACAACGGTGTCGTGATGGCTATGAAAAGTTCAACACCGAATAAATATCTGTAGTGTTATTTTATGTTTTTGCCCTGTGGGCCGGAGTCTGTAGCGAACCTTCGTGAAGAGGGTATTTGCATCTTTTCCTTTGGTCCATTGGGCTATTTAAGGGGGCTAACCCCTCTCGTAAGACTTGAGGATTTTGAGCTAATTGCAAATTAATTTTAGAATTTTTGGGTGTTTTGTCCTCCCACCTTCTTCTTCCTCAAGCCTCCTCTCTCCACCCCTCTCTCTCTCTTCCCTAGGGCTGAAACCCTAGGGGACCGGTCCTTGCTCCTCCCGGTGGCACGAGGGAGAGGAGGCGCGGCACGTGGCA
>KE372912.1:23761-45736 GCA_000418225.1 Zizania latifolia
CGCGGCGCGGCCAGAACGCGGCGCGAGTGCGACGGCGAAGACGATGCAGCCTTGTGATCCTCACGTCGAGATGATCAGCACCGTAGTAGCAGCGGTGCCTCCACGGTATCCACACGTACATGGATGGGATCACCTCACGCCGGTATGCTAGTACCACGCAGTAGGTTAGGGGAGAGATGGCCACAACCGGAGTAGCCAGGAGAGGTGGTGGCTAGGGTTAGTGTAGGGGCGAAAAGCAACCAACAACCAACAGCAGCCTTTTCGTCCTAGCCCTTCCTCTCCTTATATAGTGCCCTCTCATGGGTCTTTAATGAGTATTAAAGCCCAACAGATCTAATCTATTCGTTTGGCCTGGAAGTTCTGGTCTAGGCCAGAACTTTCGAAAATAACATTCTATATCGAATTTATTTCGACCCGAAAGTTCCGGTTCAACCCAAAACTTTCGGTTCATCCAGGATTCACTTTTCAGGCAGGCCCAGAATTTCTGGTCCAACCAGAACTTTTGGTTCCTCCAGAAACTGAAGCTGGGGCTGGCTCGGAACTTCCGGTTGCACCAGAACTTCTTGTTGCTCCAGAACCTAGAACTTCTGGCCTCAAGCCAGAACTTTCGGTTCCCCTAGAATTCTCTTGGGCATATTTCCATCAATAAGCACTACTATTATCACAATAGAAGTCTATTAGACTGGAGGCACTAGACATCACACCGAGCTCAGAAACAAATTTCTTGATCCAAATAGCCTCCTTAGCAGCTTTTGACGCTACTATATACTCGGCTTCTGTTGTCGAGTCAGCTACCATCTCTTGCTTAGAACTCTTCCAGCTCACCGCTCCACCATCGAGGTAGAAAACGAATCCAGATTGAGATATGTAGTCATCCTTGTCGATTTGGAAGCTTGCATCGGTGTAACTACTTACAACGAGCTCTTCCTCACCTCCGTAAACTAGGAACATATCTTTAGTCATTCTCAAGTACTTTAAGATGTTCTTTACGGCTATCCAGTGACTCTCACCTCGATCAGATTGGTATATGCTCATTGTGCTCAAAGCATACGAGACATCTGGGCGTGTACACAACATGGCATACATGATGAATCCAATTGTTGAAACATATGGAATCTCATTCATATTATCTCGCTCATCAGGTGTACTTGGACAATTAGTCTTACTGAGATTTATGCTATGTGACATTGGCAGAAAGCCTTTCTTAGAATCCTGTATGTTGAACCTCTACAATACCTTGTCAATATACATATCCTGGCTTAATCCAATTAGCCTCATTGATCTATCTCTATAGATCTTGATACCCAGAATATATGTTGCTTCTTCTATGTTCTTCATATAGAAACTATTTTTTAATGAAGACTTAACAGACTCTAATATAGGTATATCATTTTCGATCAACAATATATCATCGACATATAAGATCAGAAATACAAGTGCGCTCTCACAAGCCTTCTTGTAAACACAAGGCTCTTCTTCATTTTTGATGAAACCAAACCCTTTGATCACATCATCAAAATGAATGTTCTAACTCTGAGATGCCTGCTTCAATCCATAAATGGATTTCTGCAGTTTGCATACTTTTCCAGCCAATTGTGGATCGACAAAACTGGTCGGCTGTGTCATGTACACATCCTCACTCAGATTTCCATTAAGTAAAGCTTTTTAACATCCATCTGCCATATTTCGTAATCAAAATGTGCAGCAATCACTAGAATGATCCGAATAAACTTTAGCATTGCGACGAGCGAGAAGGTTTCATCATAATCAACACCTTGAATTTATTTGAAACCTTTAGCCGCCAATCGTCCTTTATAGATGTGAACATTTCCATCTATGTCTATCTTCTTGAAAACCCATTTACACTCATTGGTTTTTACACCATCGGGTGGATCAACCAAGTCCCAAACTTGTTCGATATACATAGATTCCTGAGTGGTTAAGAACATAAACCTCTCAGGTGCATGCCGTACCCTCTCTGACCTACGTGGTGCAACAGGTTCTTCAACACCTTGATTATCCTGTCGTGGTTCTATGGGAGTTGAAACATTTTCAGATGTTTCTCGAACTTCTTCAAGATGCAACGAGCTCCCACTAACCCTTCTCGAGAGAAACTCTTTCTCCAAGAGTATGCCATGTCAGGCGAAAAACACTTTGCCTTGCTCCATGTTATAGAAACAATATCCTTTAGTTTCCCAGGGATACTTGACAAAGAAACACTTATCGGATTTGGGAGTAATCTTATCGGATTGTAAACGCTTTTCATATGGAGTCTTTTCAACCGATTTTGATAGAACCCTATTTAGTGTGAAAGCGACTGCTTCAAGAGCACATCACCAGAAGAATAATGGAAGATCACATTGGCTCATCATTGATAGGACCATATCCAATAAGGTACGATTTCTCTACTCGGAGACCCCATTCCACTGAGGTGTTCCAGGTAGAGTAAATTGTGGAACAATTCCACAATCTTAGATGATTAGAAAATTCAAGGCTCAAGTATTCTTCTCCATGATCTAATCACATAAACTTGATTGTCTTTCCTAAATGATTATGTACTTCATTCTGGATTTCTTTGAACTTATCAAAGGACTCCGACTTATGCCTCATTAGGTAGATATATCCATATCTACTAAAGTCATCGGTAAAAGTTATGAAGTACTGAAAACAACCTTTGGCTATTGAGCTCATTGGTCAACACATATTAGTATGTATGACTGCTAACAAGTCACTTGCCCTCTCACTTTGACCCATGAAAGGTACCTTTGTCATCTTGCAATGTAAACAAGATTCACATGTCTTAAATGATTCAAAATCAAAAGAGTCGAGAAGACCATCTTTATGGAGCTTCTCCATGCGTCTCTCATTTATGTGGCCTAGGTGACAATGCCATATAAATATGGGATTTAAATCATTAAGACGTTGCCTTTTTATATTAATGTTATAGATATGAGTTTATTCAGGATTCAAAACATATAGTCTATTCTTGAATGGAATATGACAATAGAACATATCTCCAAGATAAACTGAATAACCATTGTTCATTGATCTAAAGTCATAACCTTCTGCTTGCAAGCATGAAGTAGAAATTATGTTTTTATAAAGAGTTAGAACACAATAACAATTATTTAATTCCAAAACTAATTCTGAAGGTAGAGACAATGGCATGGTGTCGACAGCATCCGTAGCAACTCTTGCCCCATTGCCCACGCGAAGATCCACTTCGCTCTTCATCAAACTTCTACTTCTTCTCAGACCCTGCGACGACTTGCAGATGTGAGCAACTGATCTGGTATCAAATACCCAAGAATTGGTAGATGAAGTAGCAAGATTGATTTCTATGACATTTATACCTGAAGCGGAAGTCGTACTTCCCCTCTTCTTGAGATCCTGCAAGTACTTCTTGCAATTCCTCTTCCAATGACCTTGCTCCTTACAGTAAAAGCATACTGCATCTTGAGCCACCCCTTTCTTGTCCTTTTTGGTCTTGGAATTGCTCGTGATCTCACCAAGAGTCAACTTCCTCTTGACCACACATTTCTTGACATAGAGTTGTTTCTTACCTTTCAGCAGCATCATCACATGACTGCTATTTTTTTAATGCTCTCCTCGGTGGTTTTCAGCATTCCATGCAATTTTGTCAAGGTTTTGTCCATATTATTCATATGATAATTAAGTATGAACGGTTCAAAACTCGATGGTAGGGATTGAATAATCATATTAGTAGCCAACTCTTAGCTAAGGGGAAAGCATAGCTTTTCCAGACTCTCAAAATAACCAATCATCTTGATAACATAGGGACTGACGGGATTCCCTTCAGCAAGACTGCACGCAAATAAGGATTTTGAGGTGTTGAACCTCTTGACCCTCGCTTGGTTTTCGAACATGCCATGCAGACCCACAATAATATTGTAAGCATCGGTGTTCTCATATTGCTTCTGAAGCTAAGAGGACATTGTGGCAAGCATGAGATAGCTCACATCAAGACAATCATTAGTGTGCTTCTCGTAAGACGCCGTGCAGCCAAAGTAGCATTATCATGCAAGTCATCAGGGTAGGGACTTTAAAGAACATACTCTTTTATTTCTTCTTTGAGAACAATTCTCAAATTTTCTATACCAATCCATAAAGTTTATTGCATTAAGTTTTTTTCTCAAGGATAGATCACAAATTAAAAGAATTAGATGTAATAGAGGCTGACATAATCTACAACATAAGATATGCAGAGTTTAGCACCAATGTTTATGTTATTCTTTCATTAAACTATTTAACAAAAGATTCTCCCACTATATTTTTGGAAACAAAAACCTCTCTCTCGGTTACATAGTGGGTCAGGATCCTCATTTCACTAATTCCTAGTGAGGTTTGGCATCACTGCTAGAAATTAATGATATGGGGTAAGCAACACCTTGCTAATCACATCTCCATGTGACTCTTGTTTGTTGGGTTAGCATTACCATGCTCCGGCCTGAACTTGATGTCCGAAGGTCTAAAACTGTTTTGATAACCTTATTAAGCAAACCAAAGCTTCCACGTATAGATGTCCGACCTCTATCCAAACTTGCAATTGTAATTGCTAGCGCTCTGCTTTGGCAGATCCACCAAACGATGAACATTACCATGTTAGGTGCAGCAATTGGAAATGCATCGAAAACATAATTTTTCTGAGGGATTCTATCCTATCATGTCAACATATCAAACAAGATATAGCATGAAAATAGATAGAAGACATCATAGATAAATATTTTTTACTGTAAATTAGTATGGCCCAAGCAAATGGTGATCTCCATCTGCATTAGTGGTATAGATGATCTCCATCCTCTAGATCACTCCTTCAGGCCATCATGCTTGAAATCCTGCAATCTTAAATCTAGGCTACCATAGGTAGAAACAAAAGATTACACTTATTGATTCAAGCACCCGACACATAGGTCGGCAAATATAACAGAGACAACTATCACATAGCCAAAGATAATGGCATGCAAGCCAAGCATAAGAGTTACATGCATCACATACATCTCTTACATTTTATATAGGGCCATACCATTCACATCATTCTCTGCAAAAACAAGTTAGACATAGAATCGTATTCTAGCTAACGATGTGAACTAGGACTCTATACAAGGCGTGACTCTATACAAGGTGCGCACATATGGTGGTCCCGCTATCCAGTTAGCGGGCAGGGGGTTGAGGAGGAGGACACCCCCTCATGGGTTGCAGGGCAGCGCCTATCCACTAGTGAAAATCATAGATCCGATCTATGAAGTTGCTTTAGAAAAACTACTCGGGACAAACAATTTACCCTGATCCAAGATAACCTCTCAGGAACCGGTTTTTCCTTAGTCGATGGGGTCAGCCAGGTGGTCGGAAGATGCGCTCGAGAGCCAGCGATAGTGGTCAGGAAGACCAATCGGGAGGTGCTCGAGGTGGCCAGATCGGTAACCTACTCGGATTAAGATACGTGTTTGCATCCGATGCAACAAAATATAGCGATTCAAGTGTTACGATCCAATCTGCAACTACCCCATAAACCGATTGATCTCATCAATCCGTGCTACCAATCGATTCATCACATGAACCGATCGATTTAGACTGCAACAGATCCAATCTACTACAACCATGTATCCACTATATGCACCGATCTAGATCACAATTTACGCAAGATGGCTTTGATACCACTGTTGGAGAATGCAGAGGCTACGCTAGCCAAAATCAAAAAAATTCTACCGCATACACCAGGATATCTTGCTAAGAGAGGGACCATAGATCGTTACCTCAGGCACGCAGTGCAGTGGAAGGAGAGTTGGAGTAGCGAGTTGATCCAACTCGAGCGTGCCGATGTGGTCGGAAAGCCGATTGGCATTCGTGGAAGCCGATCAACGCCGTCGAGAACTCCTGAGGACTTCCTTGAGAAGCCTTCGCCTAGTGGCGTAGTGTCCTCACGAAGCAGCCATTGACGCCACAGATCCAATCAATGACGCCGATGTCGATGCGAAGCAGAATAGCAACGCCTCTACTGGATTATAACCTATGATTAACTCTTAATTACGTCGGCTTGGCCATGCACTTCCATAATCTATTACATCGAGGGGCCTAGAGATCTCTCCCATAAGGAGGGGTAAAATTCCATCTTGATCACTCACATCCCATTACATGTTTCATGACAGACCCGATGACTACTTTTATAATTACCCAGTTATGAAATAGCATTTGGTAGTCCCAAAGTAAGCCACTATGTATGTTAGAAAACATGATGACCTCAGGTCTAAGGCCTTTACATAAGCACTGCTGACAACAACTATCGGTGAATCACTGAGCAATCCACCCAAGGGGGTACCTGAGGTGGTGATTAGATGTGTGTAAGGGAAGTGCAGCACCTTCGAACCCGATGTTTGATTCTAAAACACAAGAGCCAAGGTTTATACTGGTTTAGGCCTTCTCGAGGATAATAGCCCTACGTCTAGTGTTTTCATATATAATATGATGGTGGATCTTATAATACGATGCAATTAAGCTATGGAGACTTAAGGCATCGAAAGCAAGAAAATATGGTGGAGCTAGATGGCTAGTTAATTGATGAGGTTGGGTGATTGATGATAGATGCCTCTGGCGGGTTCTCGCCTCCTTTATATACTTAGGAGGGGAGCCCAACAACCTAGGATTTTGGTACTTGGATTGCCTACCAAACTCGGGTGCTAAATCCCTAATTATAAGGATTCTGGTATAAATAAATCTCTTAATACCATATCGGGAGTTCAACTATCCGATAAGGACTCAACTTTCCTTATCAGAACTAAACCCCTATTTATGGGCTATACCGGACCGTCAATGCTGGTCTTGGCCTACCGTTGGTCTAGTCTAATAAGCCCAACTACGGGGTACCCGGGGGTCACGTCTTTGACAGCAGCCCCCAAGCTCTTCTTAGCTTGGTTGAAGAAATCTTTGACAAAATAAGCTGGGAGGAGCTCTTCTTTAATCTAAAACTTCGATCTGACAAGCTCGGAGGAGCTCTCCTTCAATCTGATGCTTGGACACATTTTGCTGAACTTTGATGATCTTGAAAAGCAATGATCTTCCTCTTTCATGTGAGGTCACCGTGTAGGTGCACCCACAAGGTGTAGCCCCCGAGCCTCGAGTTAAATAGAACATTTAGCTCAAGGGTCAAAAGATAACCTGAAAGAAAATTATCCTTTGAAAACTTGCTTGACGATCTTGTCTTCTGCTGTCGTTAAGATCTCGCTGGAAAAAGGCCACGACTGAAAACTCAAACCCGTGATGAATTTGATGGGAGTTGGTCTTGAATCTTCACGCATGTTGATGTTCGGTCGCTTGGGTCCTCAATTTCCTAGATGCTTGAGAGGACGGGGTACATCGAGCCTATCAATCCTCGATCACACCACTTCCCAAGAGCTTACACCTTTGGTCGGGCGAGCCCCCGAGCGTGAGAATCCTTGAGTGCACGTGAGCCCCTGAGCGGGAGAGTCTTTGAGCGCAGGTGAGGCCCTAGGTGTGGGGACCTTCGAGCGCATGTGAGCACCTAGGTATGGGGTCCTCTAGTGTTTATGATCTCAATCATCATGGACTTTGCCTGCTGCACCCAAAACAATACTTCATACTCATAATTAATAGGTGTCAACGTGAAACGACCGAAAAGATGTTCCATCCCTGACCGGACCATGTGTGGGGGCAGCCAGTAGGCAGAGGAGCAGAACTATCAGGTCGCCTTGATCGCTGCTGGTGCGACAGCACCTTAATCGGTTTTATGCTTAACAATATTTCGCTAATAATCTTCTTCGATGATGCTTGTCTAGGCACTTGTTGACCTCGAGACACCGCTTCCTTCATCGACACTGCCGACTACTTCCCCCTGGACATGCATCTAAGTCGAGAAGGGGTCAGCCCTCAGGCTGTACACCTCTAGTCGAGCATCACACTCGCTGACCCATATCGATTACATCCCCCTCCACGTTGGGTGCTTGATGGCTGCAGTGCATGCAACCGGTTCAGGGAGAGGATCGACTCCTAAGTCATACACTCACAACCGCGCATCTTTGAAGAATTCGCCGACCATTATGGACTACATCCCCCTTCAAGTTGGGCAGCATATAGCTGCCATGTACACGACCGGACCCGGGAGAGGGTCGGCTATTTAGCCATACACCCGTAGTCTCGCATCTTCATCGACTCCGCTAGCACCGTGTGGGTGGTAAACAAACACACGAAATGGTACACAATGAATAAAACAAATTTAAAGACTCATTTATTTCTTTAGGACTAACTCTTTACAAGAGCAACACTACTTCAAAGAAGGGGACACAGCTTCCTTCGATCAAAAGAAGAAAAACACCCTGGTGACCAGAGACAGCATTCTGTAAAGCAAAAGAGATGGCTATAGAACCGAGGTTCTCACAGCAACCCCGCCCGCCGCAGAATCAACCCAGCACGACCGCCATGAGCACCGAAGACCATAGTGGCTGCTATTGTGGTAGCAGCGACTCCGTGTAGTCCTCGCCTTCACTGGAGGAGATCATCAACGACCCTGAGAGACCAGCTCAAAGGGAGAGCAGTATTTGCCCGACCTCGGTGGCGGGATCGGATACCTCCTTAAGGTGCCTGCGCCAGCAGACGTCCCTAGCCCTTCCCACAAGATCGAGCCTCTACCTTGGTATCTAGACATCAAGATAGGCGGTGCAAAAATGCCAGATGGTACCATGTTAATAGAAAGATCTATGCCGCCAAGAAGCCTCGGGAAGAATACAACATCCTGCTGCGGTGACAAAATCAAGAGTCACGCATTGCACAAGTATAGGTAAAGCAAACACACGCAAAGATCAATGTACCAGACAGACTCGACGGCTCGAGATCAGAGCAGCCAGTTCAGCGACCAAGCTAGCACATTGCGGATCCATGAAGCGGCAAGCGGCATCAACAATCTCTCCTAGTAGGTATGAAGAAGAAAGGATCTCGAGGTAGAAGAGAAGAAGTCACGAGGACCCGTTGTAGGACTTAGGTGAGCGAGGGAGGCACCGGCTTAAATAGAAGTATTCCCGCAACCATCACCACAGTGAACGCCGCTTCAATTATCATGCACTTTATTGATGGAGAAGGTGAAGCAGTTCGCACTGCATTAACTCCGCCAATACATGCGGTGCGTGACTCTGTGAGAGGCAGAATATCTTTTTAGCTTTTCCACCTACCATACAAAGACCACGGACAGGAGATGGAATTATACAATAGCCATTTCTAGCACAACAGGTGAAGTCCATGATGGTTCAGAACCGTCTGCGTTGGTGGGGCCCACACTTAGGGGCTCACGCACGCCCGAGGACCTTCACGACTCAAGGGCCCGTGCGCCTGAGGACCTTCATGATCAGGGGCTCACACGCTCGAGGACTCCTACGCTCAAGGGCTCGCTCGATCTGAGGTATGAGTCATTGGGATCAAGAATCCTCGAGAGCTCGCAAGCCCAATACACCTCGACCCCACGAGCATCCCGATATGCGAGGGGCCCGAACAATAGGACTTCAATTTATTCAAAGGTTCAAGATCAATTTATTTCTAGTTCATCACAAGTCCAACACTCTAGGATTGACCTTTTTCAACAAGGTCTCAGCGAAGACGGATTATGAAGCAGAAGATTATTGTTTGCAGGATACTCTTGGACCCTCGAGTAAAATGTTCTATTTAACTCGAGGCTTGAGGGCTACACTGTGTGGGTGTAGCTATGCGGTGCACCACACATAAAAGAAGACGAACAAAGGCTTTTTCAACGACATCAAAGTTTGACAAAGATGTTGAAGTACTAAGTCAAAAGAGAGCTCCTCCCAGCTTGTTTTTGCCGAAAGATTTCTTCTACCAAGCCGAGAAGAGCTCAGGGGCTGCTGTCGAGGTTGTGACCCCTTGGTACCTCACAGTTGGGCTTATCAGACCGGACCAAAGGTAAGCCGATACCAGCATTGACCATCTAGTCTGGCCCATAAACAGGTGTTTGATTCCGATAAGGAAAGTGAAGTTCTTATCGGGTAGTTAAGCTTCAGATATGTTATCTAGAGGTTTATTTGTACCGAAATCCTTGTAATTAGAGATTTAGTACCCAAGTTAGGTAGGAAATCTAAGTCCTACTCGGGATAGAGTCCTGGGATTGTTAGGCTCACCTCCTGAGTATATAAATAAGGCGAGACCCCCTAGAGGCAACTCATCTCATCGATCATCATCTCGTCTCATCGATGATCATCTAGCCATGTAGCTCCACCATAGTTTTCTTGCTTTCGACGCCCAAGCCTTGATAGCTTGATGGTGTCGTATTTTAAGATCTACCATCATAGTAGACACCAAAACACTAGACGTAGGGCTATTATCCTCCTGGAGGCCTAAACCAGTATAAATCTTGGCTCTTGTATTCTAGAGTTGACCATCAGGTTCGAAGGCGCTACGCTTCCTTACATGACATCTAATCACCACCTCGGGTACCCCCTTAGGTGGACTGGCCGATGATTCACCGATAGGGCTTGATACGTCGGTTTGGGAGATGAAAGTTAATTCAATTCAAGAGTCGGTGGATATGACTATTCTCACTTTTGATACTCTTTATTCAAAATCAAAAACTCATGAATTGAATGTATTTTATGAAAGATTTCTCCCAAGTCAATGGCTTTGATTTCTTCGCCTTCCAATGAGTCTTTTGTTTTTGTATCATCTTTGAGTTGATACAAATCAGCTTTAAATATCTTGTCTAACGAACAATTTGAGCAGTTTGCAGAGGAGGACTTAGCTTTGCTTTTTACAAAAGTTACTAAAGCTTTAAACAATGTAAGAAACAGAAGAAGAGGTGGTCTTGTTTGGTGCTTTGAATGTAATGAGGCCAACCATATTCATTCTAACTGTCCTAAGCTCAAGAAATCTACAAAGGAAGACAAGGAGGATAGCAAGCGCCCATCTAAAAAAGGAAAGATAAAGAACCGTAACTACAATAAGATGGTGCATCGAGTCCTTGCCGCCCTCGATCAAGTTGATATGAGTGATGTGGATTCAATGAGCGATAAAAGTGAAGATGAAGGCAAAGGCAAGAAGAATGACCTGACTAGAATATGTCTCATGGCACGTGACATTGTAGGCTCCAGTGAGGATGAACTTTATAGCGACGTAAATGAGGTAAAACCTACTTATGATGATTTAGCTCGTGCTGTTATTCATCTTGACAATAAATTGAGAAAATGCAATGAGAAAGCTAAGAAATATGAATTTGTTGTTGAATCACTCAATTCTAAAATTGATAGGCTCAAGTCTCTTATTCCTGATGATGTTTCATGCAAATCATGTGATGCTTTACGATCTAAAATCATTGCTTCAAGGGATGCGTTTGCTTCTGCACTTCATAAGCTCAATGATAAAATTGTCAAGAATGAATCTTGTTTTGCTATTGGTACTACCATGCTTTCTCGAGTTACTGATGAACTATTTGTTACCAAGAACTACTTGAAAAAGATGAAAGTTGCTTTATATGCTAGTTCTTTAGTAAATGCTTTGTACTGTAGATAATTCAAACAACTTAAGAATATTAAGAACTCAATCATTATGAAACATGATTCAACTTTTTTTTCAAACTATTCATTGCTTGAATTAAAATTAAAAGATGTTTATGGTAGAGTTAAACTTTTGCAAAATGACTTGCGTACTCATAAAATGTTGTCTTGTTCAAATTGTGACAAACAAAAGAGCATTGCTGATGTTTGTAAAAATTGTGTTGCTTTGATAAAAGAAGTTGATTATCTGCAAAGATCTCTGCAACATTTTTCAACTGGTAAAAAGAACCTCAACATGTTATTGGATACATCTAAAGTAAGCACAAATCATAGTGGACTAGGTTTTGATGCTCGTGCTTATTTTAATTCTCATCAACGTACTGCAATCAAGGTATTCAAAGAGGTAAGATTGAGGTTAAACGTGAATCAAAGCAAACTATTTTTAAATCTACTAGAACCTGGTCAAACTTAGTAACATCAAGTGTAATTACTTCTGCATCTAAAACAACTAAACTTGTGAAGTATAATTGTACATATTGTGGAAAAGATGGACATTTTGTTTAGTTCTGTTTTAAACTTGCAAGACAACAGAAAAAGAACTTGGAAAAATCATTTGCTAAACATAAGTGGCAACGGTCATTTGTGTAATCTAGTAAAGCAGTCGAGCCACAACATTTGAGGCAGTCAGGACGACCTTCTTCGGTGGTCGGACTGAGGGTTAATCAATGGTTCGACCAACAGCGCCTTGTTTTGGTAAGAGGTAAAAGTGACACCGGTTTTGCTTGAGGATTTTTGCCTGCTGGTGTTTCTGGTCAGGTGTCTCAGTACTAGATTCTTAAATTTCTTTTATCCCCTAGTACTGAGACCTCGATATCTTCTCGTGTGTAGGACTCAAGAGCGAGGAAGGAGAACATATGGCTAGTAGACTCCGGAAGTTCACACCATATGTCCAGTGACAAAAATTGGTTCTCATATCTCACACGTGCATCTCGGTCTGAATCGATGACTTTTGGGGATGTTTCTACTAGCAAGGTCATTGCTAAAGTTACAGTCAAGGTAAGTGGTAAATTCATGTTCAAAAATGTAGCTCTTATTTATAATCTAAAATACAACTTACTTTCTGTATCACAAATGATTGATGAGGATCTTGAGGTGTGCTTTAAAAAATTTGGTTGTAAAGTTCTTGATGCCTCCGGTGATCTTGTGTTTGAGATTTCACATTTTGGAAGAGTTTTTAAAACTGATTTTGACTCATCTTTATCTTGTAAGATTAAATGTCTAGCTACCAATGATTCTAAAGATTTGTTCTTTTGGCGTCGTAGACTTGGCCATGTTGGTTTTGATCATCTCACTCGTGTTAGTGGTTTGGATCTTATTCGTGGCTTGCCAAAACTTAAATGGTTTTTAGCTCACATGCTCCTATTACCTTGGTTATGACAACTGCACCCTGTCAACTTTTGCATATGGATACTGTTGGACCAGCTCGAGTTCAATCTATTGGGGGATAGTGGTATGTTCTTGTTATTGTTGATTATTTCTCTCGATACTCTTGGGTTTTCTTCATGGCATCTAAGAATGAAACTTTTGGTCTTTTTTGAAACTTGGTTCTTAGACTTTCTGTTAAACTTCCAGAGCACTTAGAGCAATTAGATGTGACAATGGTACTGAATTTAAGAATTCATTGTTTGAGTTCTTTTGTGCTAAAAAAGGCGTTGAACATCATTCTTCCTCACCAAGAGTTTCATAACAGAATGGTGTTGTTGAAAGAAAGAATAGAACTTTAGTTGAAATTGCTAGAACTATGTTAGATGAACATCATAGAACTTTAGTTGAAATGGCTAGGACATACTAGATGAACATCAAACTCCTAGGAAGTTCTGGGCTGAAGTAATTTCTACAGCTTGCTATATTTCAAACAGAGTTTTCTTACGATCAAAGCGGCGCAAAACTTCTTATGAGCTTTATTTTGGACATAGACCTAGTGTTTCTCACTTGAGAGTTTTTATGTGAAAATGCTTTGTGCTGAAATCTAGAAATTTAGATAAATTTGAAGCAAGATCTCAAGATGACATTTTTCTTGGTTACCCATCTCGATCATACACCCTGCTCATACTCGTGGCTACCATGTACTTGTACGAGAAACTAACAAGATTGTGGAGGCTTCTGAAGTTACTTTTGATGAGGCTAGTCCTAGTACTAGACCCAACATAATAGGTACATGTGCACAAATTTAGGGGAAGGATGAAAGCATTTTTGTTGAAGAAAGTGATGATGAAGACATTGATGCGGTTGGCTGTCAGACCAACGTCCGGGTCAGGTCCGACCAGCACTTAGAGGCAGTCAGGGAGCAATTCTGACCACAAGGAGATGAAGTCTCAGCAACTTTGGATGTTCCTCGAGAGATCACTTTGTCCCTTAAAGATGATATACAAGATACTTTTCAAGATATTTTTGCTCCTTTGGGCATTCAACGTCAACACCCTCCTAAACAAATAATTGGTAATCTCTAGGAGTGTGTCACTCATTCTAGGTTTGCGTCTCCTAACTCTCATGCTCATTTAGCTTTTGTTGCTTCTTTTGAACCTAAAGATATTTCTCATGCTTTAACTAATGAATCGTGAATCAATGCCATGCATAAAGAACTTGAAAACTTTGAACGCAATAATGTCTAGAATTCGGTTGAACCTCCTCAAGGTCATAATATCATTGGAACTAAATAGGTTTTCCGAAAGAAACAGAATGAGGATGGTTTAATTGTTAGAAATAAAGCTAGGCTTATTCCTCAAGGATTTACTCAGGTGAAAAGTTTAGATTTCGATGAAACTTTTGCTCCTGTTGCTAGAATTAAAGCCATTAGACTTCTTTTAGCCTTTACTGCATCTAAAGGGTTTAGATTGTATCAAATAGATGTTAATGATGGAAATATGCCCAAGAGAATTCTGGGGGAACCGGAAGTTCTGGCCTGAGACCGGAAGTTCCAGGTTCTGGTGTAACCGGAAGTTCTGGTTTGACCGGAAGTTTTGGACCAGCCCCAGTTTTGATTTCTAGAGGAATCAGTAGTTTCGGTTGGACTAGAACTTCTAGGCCTGTTCTAGAGGCAAATTCTGGATGAACCAGAAGTTCCGAGCTTTGGCCAGAACTTCCGGGCCAAAATAAATTCGATATAGAATGTTATTTTTGGAAGTTCCGGACCTCGGCCAGAACTTCCGCGCCGAACGTGCAGATTAGATCTGTTGGGCTTTAATATTGATTAAAGGCCCATCCGAGGGCTCTATAAAAGGAGTGGAGGGGCTAGGACGAAAATGCTACTGCTGCTGTTGCTGTTGCCCCTACCCTAACCCTAGCCGCCACCTCTCTCCAGGCTGCACCTACTGTGGCCGCATCTCCCCTAACCTCGCTCGTGGTATTAGCATACCGGCATGAGATGATCCCGTCCCTGTCCGTGTGGATACCGTAGAGGCACCGCTGTGATTGCAGTCCTGATCATCTCGACGTGAGGATCGCAAGGCTACAACGTCTTTGCTGCCAATGATTGCACAGAGCTGGGCGGAGTTGATCGAGGATGCGCTTCCCTAACTCTTCTTCAGCTGCCCTAGCGCATCTCGCGACTAGAGGTAATGATCCATGATCCTATTACTCGCATGGTTCCTTGGTTAAACGGGGTAGAAAAGTTTTGTTTTATGCTAGCGTAGGCTACCCGTTCCTCAACAGTGGTATCAGAGCCTATGTGCATAGTGTTTGATCTGGATCATACACATATGGGTGATATGTGGTGGAAATATATTAGATCTATTGTTCTTGCATCATATTTTCGAAAGTTCCGGGCTCCAGCCAGAATTTCCGGGCTGAAATAATCCCTATACAGAATGTCATTTTTAGAAGTTCCTGTTGGACCAGAAGTTCCGAGCAGAAATAAATTCCATACAGAAGGTTATTTTCGGATGTTCTGGGCCTTGAGCCGGAAGTTCCGGACCAAAATAAATTCGATGCAGAAGGGTGATTTCAGAAGTTCCGGGTCTTGAGCCAGAAGTTTTGGGCTTTGGCTGGAACTTCCGGGCTTTGAGCCAGAAGTTCTGGGTCCACTTTTCAGTCACGCATAGATTCTACGCTTAACTCATTTTTGCAGAGAATGTTGTGACTGGTATGGCCTTGTGATGTATGTGATGCATGTGTATAATTTTCATGGCCTTCGTGTCATGGTTAATTACAGCCCAAGGTTGTTCTATTATTGTACGACCTGTGTGTCGACATGTGATGCTTCTCCTCATGTAATTCATATAGTGCTATTAGATGTAATAGACTCATACAAGATCATGGAGGCTTGAAGCGTGATGACTCGAACGATAGGAACCATAGAGATGGAGATCACCATATAAGGAGGGCCATACTATATCACAGTTAATATGATTACCTGTGATGTTTACTTATGTTCCTGTCATACTATTCTTTCATGTTCTGTGTGTGGTAGGCATCGTTACCATGTTAGAATAGTTTCCCTCAGAAAATTAAGAGTCATTGATGCCCTTTCCAATAGCTGCACCTACAAAGGTTTTGATCATTGTGTGGTAGGTCTACCAGAGCAGTGTGTCATCTTTTATTTTAATCTGTTAGGGTGGATGTCGGACATCCATAAGCATAGTATTGGTTTGCTTAACAAAGCTATCAAAACGGTTTTGGGCTTTGGGGCATGGAGTTGGGTGTCGAGGCATTGGATGCCACCCCAACGAACAAGAGTCACATAGGGATGTGATTAGCAAAGGGTTGCTTACCTGTGTCACTAATTTTCTAGCAGTGATGCTAAAGCTCACTAGAAGTTAGTTGAATATGGATCTTGTCCTAGTACATGTCATAAGAGGGAAAACAATTGTATATCATGTAGTGGAGCATCTTTTATTTGATAGAAGATTCATATAGCATAGTGCTAAAACTTGCATTTTTGTTATAGATCATGGCACCTACTGCTAGTAACACTTCTAGTTTTAATTTGCGATCAATTCTTGAAAAGGAAAAGCTTTCTAGAATAAACTTTATTGATTGGCATAGAAACTTGAGAATTGTTCTCAAACAAGAGAAAAAGTAATATGCTCTAGAGGAACCCCATCCTGATGAACCAGCTGATAATGCATTTGCCACGGATCGGAGGGCTTATGAGAAGCACGCCAATGATTCAATTGATGTTAGCTATCTCATGCTTGTCTGTATGTCCTCTGAGCTTCAGAAGTAATATGAGAACAGGGATGCCTACGATAGATTGTGGGACTCAAAGGCATGTTTGAGAATCAAGCACGGGCCAAGAGGTATAACACCTCAAAGTCCTTGTTTGCGTGCAAGTTGGCAGAATGCAGTCCAGTCAGTTCTCATGTGATCAAGATGATTGATTACATTGAAAGCCTAGAAAAACTTGGTTTTCCCCTTAGCCAAGAGTTGGCTACGGATGTGATTCTCCAGTCGCTCCCTGCGAGCTTCAAGCCGTTCATATTAAACTTTCATATGAACAGCATGGTGAAAAGCATGGCTGAATTGCATGGGATGCTAAAGACTGCTGAGGAAAGCATTAAGAAAAGCTCTAGTCATGTGATGATGGTTTAGAAGGAAAGCAAGAAGAGAAAACGCAAGGGCAATGCTAAAGCTTCAGATAAGATCTCGAACTCTAAGCCTAAACCTGTTGGAAAGTCCAAGGTTGGACCTGCTACTCCTAATACTTGCTACTACTGCCATAAGAGTGGTCATTGGCGAAGGAATTGCAAGTTGTACTTGGAAGAACTCAAGAAGAAGAAGGGAAGTAAGACTTCTACTTTAGGTATAAATGTTATTAAAATTAATCTTACTACTCCTCCATGTGATTCATGGGTATTTGATACCGGATCAATGATTCATACTTGCAAATCGTTACAGGAACTAAATAGGACAAGGAAGTGTGCAAGAGGCGAATTGGATGTGCGCGTTAGCAATGGTGCAAGAGTTGGTGCATTGGCCGTCGGTGTTTATTCTTTGTCGCTACCCTCAGGATTAGTTTTGGAATTGAATAATTATTATTACATTCCTTCCTTGGGCAGAAACATTATCTTTCTTCATGTTTGGAGGAAGATGGTTATGAATTCATAATAAAAATAAGTGTTGTTCAATATTTTTGAATGGTATGCTCTATGGTACTTGTCCATTGATGAATGGATTATATATTCTAAATCTCGAGGATACACATGTTTATAACATTAATATAAAGAAGCCTCGGCTTAATGATTTGAATCCCACTTTTGTTTGGCATTGTCGTTTAAGTCATATAAATGAGAAGCGCATACAGAAGCTCCAAAAAGATGGTCTTCTGGAGTCATTTGATTTCGAATCATTTGACACATGTGAGTCTTGTTTACTTGGAAAATGAATTGTTGGCCCTTGTACATAGAGATGTATGTGGACCAATGAGTTTTACGGCCAGGCGTGGTTTTCAGTACTTCATTACTTTTATCGACGACTTTAGTAGATTTGGTTACATCTACTTAATGAGGCATAATTCAGAATCCTTTAAAAAGTTCAAGGAGTTCCAGAATAAGATACAAAATCGTATAGGCAAGACAATTAAATTTCTACGATCGGATCGTGGAGGTGAATATTTGAGCCATGAGTTTATTGATCATCTAAAGTAATGTAGAATTATTCCACAGCTGACTCCACTAGACACGCCTCAATGGAATGGGGTGTCCGAGGGGAGGAACCGAACTTTGTTAGACATGGTCCAGTCAATGATGAGTCAATTTGATCTTCTATTGTCCTTCTGGGGATACGTTCCAGAAACTGCTGCTTTCACATTGAACAGGGTTCAATCTAAATCAGTAGAGAGGACACCATATGAGATATGGACTGGGAAGCATCTCAAGTTATCTTTTCTAAAGATATGGGGTTGTGAGGCCTATGTAAAACGTTTGACGTCCGATAAGCTCACTCCCAAATCTAATAAATTCTTATTTGTGGGGTATCCTAGGAAAACCAAAGGATATTACTTCTATAACCGAGAAGAAGGCAAAGTGTTTGTCGCCCGGAATTGTGTCTTTCTTGAGAAAGAGTTTCTCTCGAAAAGAGTTAGTGGGAGCACGGTGAGACTCGAAGAGATTCGGGAACCACTCGAAAGTGTTTCAGCTCCTATTGAACCACAACTCGATATGCAAGATGTTGCAGAACCTGTTGTCGAGACACTAGCCTCACGTCTGTCGGAAAGGGTTGGTCGTGCGCCCGAGCAGTTTATGTTTTTAACCATGGGGCAGCGTGATATATTATTATTTGACAATGATGAACCTAAGACCTACTCAAAAGTTATGATGGGACCAGACTCTGAGAAATGGCTTGGAGCCATAAGATCCGAGTTATAATCCATACAAGAAAATCAAGTTTGAAACTTGGTCGATCCAACTGATGGTGTTAAAACTATCGAGTGTAAGTGGATTTTTAAGAAAAAGATAGACATTGATAGAAATATTCACCTCTATAAGGCACGATTGGTGGCGAGAGGTTTCAGGCAAATTCAAGGTGTTGATTATGATGAAACATTTTTGCCCGTCGCAATGCTAAAGTCTATCCGGATCATCCTAGCAATTGCCGCATATTATGACTATGAAATATGGCAAATGGATGTCAAAATGGCTTTCCTTAATGAAAACCAAAGCGAGGATGTGTACATGTCACAGCCTAAAGGTTTTTTTGATTTGAAAAATACTGGAAAAATTTACAAGCTTTGAAAGTCCATTTTTGGGCTGAAGCAAGCTTATTGGAGTTGAAATCTTCGTTTTGATGAAGTAATCAAAAGGTTTGGTTTCATCAAGAATGAAGAAGAGCCTTGTATTTAAAAAAAGGCTAGTGGGAGCGCACTTTTATTTCTAATCTTATATGTAGATGACATATTGTTGATCGGAAATGATATTCTAATGCTCGATGCTGTTAAATCTTCGTTACGAAAAAGGTTCTCAATGAAAGATCTTGGAGAAGTAGCATACATATTGGGCATAAAGATCTATAGAGATAGATCGAGAAGGCTAATTGGATTAAGCCAAATCATGTACATTGACAAGGTATTGAAACTGTTCAATATGCAGAATTCTAAGAAAGGTTTTCTGCTAATGTCACATGGTGTTATGCTCAGCAAGAGTCAGTATCCTTCAACACCTAATGAGCTAGAGAAGATGAGTGCGATCCCGTAGGCCTTCGCAATTGGGCCCATCATGTATGCCATGCTTTGTACACGCCCAGATGTTTCTTATGCTCTAAGTGGTATGAGCAGATACCAATCAAACTCGGGTGAAAGTCACTGGGCAATAGTAAAGAGTATCCTTAAGTACTTGAGAAGAACTGAGGATATGTTCCTAGTCTATGGAGGTGAGGAGGAGCTCGTTATAAATGGTTACACTAATGCTAGCTTCCGAACCGACAAAGATGATTCGAGATCGTAATCTGGATTTTTGTTTAGCCCTCCTAAATAACGGGAGAGACGTCTCTGGGTCCCTTGAGATAGTTGGACTGGGAAAGTGCATGGCCATGCCGCTATGTTTAAAGAGTTAATCATGATTAATCCACTACTTGATCGAGTGAAGTGTCGAGCTATCACAAGGATGGCACGAATCTCACCTTGAGCTTGACTGATGTCATGTGGTAAAGGGATTGGTGTGTGAGTATATCAAGGTTCAGTTGATATGATCTTTTGTATGCATTTGGGGGTCAGTATGTACTGCTAGGTACCGCTATTAACTTGTGATCCGGAAAGTGTTTTCGGGTAGAGGCCGTTTACATATGAACCTATCGTGTCACAGCTTAAGGGGATGTGCTTTAAAGCTTGCAAGAATTGGCTCTTGTGCAAGTGGGAGATTGATGGAAATATGCTCAAGAGAATTCTGGGGGAACCGGAAGTTCTGGCCTGAGGCTGAAAGTTCTAGGTTCTGGTGTAACTGGAAGTTCTGGTTCGATAGGAAGTTCCAGACCAGCCCCAGCTTTGGTTTCTAGAGGAACTGGAAGTTCCGGTTGGACCAGAACTTCCGGGCCTGCTCTAGAGGCAAATTCTAGATGAACCGAAAGTTCCAGGCTTCGGCCGGAACTTCTGGGCCAAAATAAATTCGATACAGAATGTTATTTTCAAAAGTTCTGGGCCTCGGCCGAAACTTCTGGGCCAAACATGCAGATTAGATCTGTTGGGTTTTAATGTTGATTAAAGGCCCATCAGAGGGCTCTATATAAGGAGAGGAGGGGCTAGGATAAAAAGGCTGCTGCTGGTATTGCTGTTGCCCTTACCCTAACCCTAGCTGCCACCTCTCTCCAGGCTACACCTGCTGTGGCCGCATCTCCCCTAACCTCGCTCGTGGTACTAGCATACCGCCGTGAGGTGATCCCGTCCCTATACGTGTGGATACCATAGAGGCACCGCTGCGATTACGGTGTTGATCATCTCGACGTGAGGATCGCAAGGCTGCATCGTCCTCACCACCAACGATTGGACGGAGCTAGGCGGAGTTGATCGGGGACGCGCTTCCCCAACTCTTCTTCCGTTGCCCTAGCGCGTCTCGCGACTAGAGGTAACGATCCATGATCCCATTACTCGCATGGTTCCTAGGTTAAACGGGGTAGAAAAATTTTGTTTTATGCTAGCATAGCCTACCCATTCCCCAACAGTTAAAAGTGCTTTTCTTAATGGTTTCATCAATGAGAAAGTTTAAGTTAAGCAACTACCTGGTTTTGAAAATCCAAAATTCTTGAATCATGTTTTCAAGTTGTCTAAAGCTTTGTATGGTTTGAAACAAGCTCCTCGAGCATGGTACGATAGGTTCAAATCTTTTTTGCTCGAGAAGGGTTTTGTTATGGGAAAAGTAGATAAAACTTTATTTCTTTTCAAGTAAGTAAATAATCAACTTTTTGTATAGATTTATGTGGATGATATTATATTTGGTTGTTCATCTCATTGTCAGTGAATCACCGGCTAGTCCACCCAAGGGGGTACCCGAGGTGGTGATTAGATGTGTGTAAGAGAAGCGCAATGCCTTCGAACCCGATGGTCAAATCTACAACACAAGAGCTAAGGTTTATACTAGTTCAGGCCTTCCGGAGGATAATAGCCCTACGTCTAGTGTTTTGGTGTGTACTATGGTGGTGGATCTTACAATACGATGCGATCAAGCTATGGAGGCTTGAGGCATCGAAAGCAAGAAAAATATACTGAAAAGCTTGTGTGCTAAAAGCTTAGATGAGATTAGATGCCTCTAGGGGGTGTCTCGCCTCCTTTATATACTTAGGAGGTGAGCCTTACAACCCAGGACTCTATCCTGAGTAGGTCTTAAATTGTGAAGGACCGAGAGTAGCGACCAGAGAGGGAGGGGGTGAATGGGAGCAAATTCTTAAAATGAAAATCTCAACAAAAGCCAAATCAGGACAAAACCCGACTTCATCCTTCTTGATGATCAGTACTCAGCAGCCGATGGTC
>KE372912.1:99066-115296 GCA_000418225.1 Zizania latifolia
CTTCCAAACATGAAGACGGAGCCAGCGGGCATGAGAAATTCCAAAGAGGATGCCATCGGATCCTAGCGAAAGTCACCACGATCCCCTACCTGGCGTGCCACTATCGGTGAATTACTGAGCAGTCCATCCAAGGGGGTACCTAAGGTGGTAAATAGATGTGTAAGGGAAGCGCAGCGCCTTCGAACCCGATGGTCGACTCTAGGAAACAAGAGCCAAGATTTATACTGGTTCAGGGCTCCCGAGGGATAATAGCCCTATGTCGAGTGTTTTGGTGTATTATATGGTGTCTAAACTTACAAAGCAAAGAGCTTCAGAGCTATCAACCTTAGCAATTGAGATTAGATGTCTCTAGGGGGTGGTTCACCCCCTTTATATAGTCAAGGAGTGAGTCTAATGACCTAGGAGTCTATTCCGGGTCGATCTCTCTGATACCTAAGTTTATATACCAATCTCTGGTATTAATTCCCTAATCATAAGGATTCTGGCACAAATATATCTCTTCATACTGGTTCTAGGATTAAGTTCCCAAATAAGGGCTTAATCTTCCTTATCAAGACCAAACCCCATTCATGGGCCAGACCGGACTCTAATGCTAGACTTGACCTACTCTCGGTCCAGGCTAGTAAGCCCATCACGGGATACCCGGGCATCATATCCCCGACATATCCTTTCTCCAACAATTTTTCTGCTTGCTTCTTTGAGCATACCCGGAGCATTATCTCTTTGTGAATTGGGGTTGTACCCGGAGCCAAATCTATTCTCAACTCAATATCTCTTTTAGGTGGCATACCAGGTAATTCTTCTTGAAAAACCTTAGAATACTCTTGCATCACATGTATTTCTTTAATCTTGACTTCATTGAGCATTATCTTCAAACCAGACAGGTTAGGGTTATGGAAAGGGATGGTTTGACCAAGGTGATTGGTTACGGTGACTTCTCTAGTCACACATTTTATTTCACCCTCATGCTTTACTAACCAATCCATTCCAAAAATGACATCTAGATCTTTGGATTCTACTAGGATGAGGTTGGCTTGGAAAGGGACATCAAGGATTTCAATGGTTACCAGAGGACTAAAAAGAGAATTAGGCATCTAGTGACCAGGGGTACAGATTACTAATGAATGAGGGAGGGGTACTACATCCATTCCATATTTTTTCGTAAAACTTTTTGATATGAAAGAATGAGTTGCACCAGAATCAAACAGTACTGTTGCAAGTATCGAGTTAACAGGAAACATACCCAATACTACGTCAGGGGCAGCTTGAGCTTCTTCCACTATCACATGATTCACCCTTGCTTTGACTTGACCGGTAGGGGATTGAGCTGTTGCTGCTGTAGTCCTGTTCTGACGCTTGGGCTCTAGACACTTATCAGAATAATAACCAGGCTTGTAGTAGTTATAGCACACCACTGGTTTTCTACTCTTGTCCTTTATAGGAACTTGGTTGGAACCGGTGACTAGAGCAATGCGGGGCGCATTGCGGCGATAAGCTTGAGGTGCATTGCTAGTGTTTCAACTCCCATCACTAGCAACATAAGAGCTGGTGATGGTGATTGGCCTGAGCATTGGACCCACAAATTATTGTTGCTGTGGCACCACCATAAAATAGGGCCTTTGATTGTTGGATTGTTGATTCTGCACCATTCAACGCTTCTTGGACTCCATCCAATTATGATGATCCTCTTGGCGAATAGACTTATCAACCAGTTTCTAAAAATCGACATAATCTCCAGAAGTCAGATGAACAGCAAGTTCATCATTTAGACCTCCTAGGAACTTCTCTTGACGTTTTGCATCTGAACTCAAATCTTCCTAGGTATAGCGAGCTAAATGGTTAAACTCATGCAGATATTCTGTGACAGAATGATTTCCTTACGTGATGGCATGAAATTCCCACTTCTTTAGAGCCACTAGTCCATCAGGAACATGGGCCTTCCTGAAACCGGTAGAAAAATCCGCCTAGGTGATCTCTGTCCCATTGACTCTGTTCTCCTTGAAATGACTCCACCATTCTCTTGCTAGACCTCGAAGTTGGTTGGAAGCAAAAACAACTTTCTCTTGATCAGTGCACTTCAGGACTTCTAACTTCTAACTTCTTCTAACTTCTAACTTCTTCACTTGGTTGGTAGTGCTAGAGAAAACTATAGGGGAACACGGTGGCTACGCTAGCCGAAAACAAAATTTTTCTACCGTGCACACCAGGATGTCTTGCTAAGATAGGGACCATAGATCGTTACATCGGGCACGTAGTGCAGCGGAAGAAGAGTTGAAGTAGCGATCCAATCCAACTTGGTATGGGGCGTGGTCCTAATCTTCACAGCGTAGGATCACGAACAGATAACTAGCCTCAAAGAGATCAAGACAACTAGCTGCAAGCAGCCAAGATAACAGTGCAACCTGACGATCATACTCGAAGCCAACCACCATCTATATTATGGCAGCCTGAATGAAGGGTTCATCCAACCACACTCTAAGTTACCAACCAATACAGCCTACAATCAATCAAGAAAAACCTTGAAGGGAGTAGGAGCACCAATTGGGAGACGTTGAACGTCCACTTATGTAATCCCATAAGGAAATCACAAGAGCAAAGGGGTAGAGAATCCTCTCTAGATTTGTTAGCAAACTGCTAAACAAAGATTCTGTTTTTTATTATCAAAAGTTTGTTCTTGTAAGGACAATGAGGAGTATTTATAGTATGAACAACCCTCCTAGTTGAGTATCAAAAGACTCATAAGTTTCTTGAGAAGTTGGCAGCTCAAATGTCTCCACGAAGAATTTCTGAACAGCCTCGCGTAGCCAGTTTAGCTTTTGTACAATCTTCACTAAAACAAACATAACTTTTTATTGAGAAGTCCAAAAGATGATCTGTTTATTGGAGATAAAAGTAGACTTGATTATCTTTCCAATCATATGTATTATGGCTATTGAATCATGACAGGTTGGATCGCCCATCTCTTAGAAATTAGAACATTGTCAGCAGACAGAGGTGTAAAGTAACACCGTGGAAAAAAGTAACAGACGATCGGACCAGTGTAAAAAGTAACACCACGATGGAAAAAGTAACACCCGATCGGACCATTGTATAAAGTAACACCATGGAGGAAAAAGTAACGGACGATCGAACCAGCGTAAAAAGTAACACCGCGAAGGAAAAAGTAACACCCGACTGAACCATTTTCCTTAGCTCGCAATCAGTGAGTTGTTGTATTTGAAATCCCACAAGACTCCTCTTTACCAATAAACCTAAACACGAGCAAAGTACAATATTTAGGCAGTAGAAAATTCTCATTAAAATATGTATCAGCTAAGAATAAGTTCACCTCTTGTTCTAGTTTCTTTGCTCTACTCCACGTAATTGGTCCTTAAAGTAGTGTAAATAGTTCTTGCTCCTTGATAGCTTGTTCTTGTGTGTTTATAAGTGTTAGTGAATCATCGAGCAGTCCACCCAAGGGGGTACCCGAGGTGGTGATTAGATGTAAGGGTAGCGCAGCGTCTTCAAATCTGATGGTCGACTCTAGAACACAAGAGCCAAGATTTAAACTTGTTCAAATCTCCCGGAGGATAATAACCCTACGTCCAATATTTTGGTGTATAATATGATGGTGGTGCTTACAATACGACGCAATTAAGCTATAGAGGCTTAAGATGTCGAAAGCAAGAAAACTTATGCTAGATTAGATGCTCAAAGCTTAGATTGTTCCTAGGGGTGCCTCGCCTCCTTTATATACTCAGGAGGTGAACCCAACAATCTAGGACTCCATCTCGAGTCGATCTAAGATTGCCTACCGAACTAGGACACTAAATGTCTTATTACAAGGATTCTGATACAAACATATCTTCTTATACCATATGTAGAGTCCAGTCACCCGATAAGGACTCAACCTTCCTTATCGGAGCCGAACCCCACTCAATGGGCCATACCGGATGGCAATGCTGAACTTGGTCAGCCCTTGGTCTGGACTGATAAGTCCAATCATGGGACAGCAGACCTTGAGCTCTTCTTAGCTTGGTTGAAAAATCTTCAACTAAATAAGCTGGGAGGAGCTCTTCTTTAATCTCAGACATTGATACTTATGCTAAATTCTGATGGTCCTGAAAAAAGCTTCTTGATCTTTATATTCTTTGTGTGAGGTGCACCGTGTAAGTGCACCCACATGGTGTAGCCCTTAAACCTCAAGCCAAATGGAACATTTGACTCAAGGATCAAAAAATAATCTTCTACGACCGTTGATGTTGAGGCCTCGTTGGGAGGAGGCCATAGCTGAAGTCCCGAGACCATGGTGGTCTTGAGCAAGGTTGATCTTAAGTCTTTAGGTTTGTCTCTTCAATTATTCTAGTCCTTGAGCGCTCAAGCCCTTGAGAAGGCAAGGTCCTCTGGCCCGTGAACCCTTGAGCGCACGAGCCCTCAAGCCATCAGAATCTTCGAGCACACAAGTCCTCGAGCACGTGAGGCCTCAGGTGTGCAAATCCTTAAGCGGGCGAGCCCCCAAGCATGAGGGTCCTTGAGCGCACAAGCCCCTAAGCATGGGACCCATGGGCGCAGGTGAACCCAAACATCACGGACTCCGCCAATGCGACCCAAAAGACACTTTTTTATCTTCTCCATCCACAATTAATGCATGGCAATTTGAAGCGATAGAGGGGACACTCTTCCCCTAACAGGCCCACGCACATGCGCAGTCACCGGATGGAGAAGAAGAATCGTCAGGCCACCTCGGCCATGATGGGCACGATGACCGAGGGGATGCTTCTATCACGACGATTGCGCCTTGTGCCGGGGTGACGATTGTAGGATTATTTAAGCCACTTCCTTCACCAGTATGCCACATGATGCCAGTTTGAATCCTTGCCTTCTGCAACCATCAGCCTTCACTCCCTTCTTCTTCTTCGTTCAACCTACTGGCTCCGCACCGGCCGAGTCACCATTGCGGTTGCGTAATCTGCTACCAGAAAGCTCGTCGCCTCTTCCAACTAAAGCCGATGGCCTCTACATGTTCACCACCGCCTCCCCCTCGGGTGGAGTGGGAGAGGTCAGTGATGTCGAGGGATCGGCTGCGTGAATTGGTGGCGGCCAGATTTCTCCCAGAGCAAGCAGTGTCCGAGTGGCGTGCGGTGAAGGACGAGGAGTTCCGAACATCGGACAACCACGAGATCATCATGTTCAAGTATTTCCTCAAGCACGGGCTAGGCTTGCCCGTGCATTCGCTCCTCTGGGGCCTCCTACATCATTACGGGATCATCCTTGGCCATCTTACCCCCAACTCAATCCTCCACATCGCCGTCTTCATGCACCTATGCGAAATGTACCTAGGAGTGAATCCACATTGGAACCTCTTCCGGTACTATTACATCCTCCGCTAGTCATCGGGACTAAAGGCGACCGGTGGTGCCTCGCTCCATCTTCGCACCGCCAGGTCTGGCGAGTACCTGAAGATGCCAGTCACCTCTTCAAACAAGGGGTGGAGGATGGAGTGGTTTTATGGGATGAACCACCCGCCAGCCATCGAAGCCAACATCAGCCTAAAGCGAGAGTCCTTGACAAGCTGGGGTGACCAGGCTCACTCGTCCAATGAGGACTAGGTCCAGGAGCTAGTCGAGCTGGTGAAGGACTTCTAGGAGAATGGGCTGATCGGGTCAGGGTCACCGCCTGCTTCTTGTTGCGGCGGATATTCCCGCTATAGCTATAGGTAAAGGCGGCCTATGAGATGATCAGGCCTTTTGACCCAAATGCTCCGATGTCCGAGTGGATGCCTTGGGCTGAGGTTGCCAAGTTCCTCAACTCCTTCTTCGCTGAGAAGCCTTGCTTCTCGGTTGACCTTGGGTTCGCGACATATTGCGTCTCGAACCCTCGACCGCGGGTAAGCCTTTGGACTTGTGATTTTTTCCATTTCTCGTTCCTCTTTTTGTTTGTGCTTGTGTGGATGCCTGACCACCCACACGGTGCGATGTGCCCTAGCCACAGGGTAACGCAGTGTACTTCTCATAGACGCTGCTCCCTAAGCATCCCCAGGGCATCGACCTGCCCCATCACTTGCCAACTAGAGGTGGCACCTGGTGGTCCCTTTCGCTCTCGAAGTGGAAGGGGAAGGAACTTGGTGGGACGAGCAAATGCTCGAAGCCCACTGAGGTTGGGGTGGATGGGGCCCCGGTGCCCGGAAGGCCCCTGTTGCTCCTCGACATGGTGGATTCCAAGGAGGAGGACGCTGCCATGATATCTGCCACGACATTGCCCTCCCCTCGCTCTGTCCTAGTGAAGGCGCTGAAGCACCTAGTTGCTAGGATGTACTGCATCGAGTCGAGGTGAGACTCGATATTGTGTGCACACTGTTGCTTCTACTTCTTTGTGGATCCTTGGACGTTGTGACTTATACGGTGGCGGGGGTCGATCTCCTGCAGGGGCCATGAGTGGAGCAACCACTGCCGGCCATGACCATGGTGGTCGAGGCATCGGGTGCCACGATGCTCGAGGATGGTGGCATGGCCCTGCTATCATGGACACTGCGGACTTGGAGGTGGTGCCAACCCTGGCTCTAGGCGACAGGGACGCCTCCGTGGTGTTAGTGGTGGCAGCTGTTGATCCTTCGGTGGAAGGGTTGGTGGTCGAACAAGCCATCGATCCCTCGGCTAAGGGAGTGGTGGTTGGAGATAGTAAAGCATAGGCCACGGCGCTCGAGGTGGAGATCACTGATCTCCTGGCAGGGGCTGCCTTGGTCGTCTGGTCCCCCTCCCTAATGGTGGTGGATGGTCTCGAGCTAGGGGCCAGATTGGGAGCCCCTCACATTGTGGCTGTAGCCCCTAGGCTAGTCCAAGGCCCAATGTCGGGAGAAGATGCTACCCTATTGTCGCAGCTTGCCGAGTTAAGTCCCTTTGTCCTTTGGTTGATTTCTTCTTATCTTGTGCTGCTGCTTTAATAGTTGTTTGCGTCTTGCAGTTGTTCTAAGTGCAGCATGCGTCGGATATGGACTGGGTGGCAGTCCTCAAGGCTGAGGTAGAGTCACTCCGGCATGAGCGTGCTGACTTTTTGGCCCAAAATAAGGAGCTGACATGGAGGGCTGTCGCGGTAGAGACTTCAGTGGGCGCTGTGGTGGTGACGGCCGACAATGCCACCAAGATGGCTGAGGAGGCCGATCGCCAAGCGGTGGCTTCGAGAGCCACTACCAAAGCAGATTCATCTGCTGCTGAGGTGGCGAAGGAGGCCGAGAGGACCCTCTAGAGCACCCTTGACACGGTGAAGGCATCAGTGGATTCGGCGATAGCCGATTACCGGAGTAAGTTTTTGTGAGTGACTATCTTCCTGTTCTTGCGCTTTGTGTCTTGATCTTAACCCTTGTCAATCTTCTACTTGCAGGGAGGCATGATCGGGACCACACCCACATCAGGGAGCTCGATGGAGAGACGATCGAGGTCCACGTGGTCATCGAGCTCGTGTACTCACTCCTCGTCGAGGACGCCGATGTGGAGTTCTAGGAAAAGCTTGAGGGACTCGAGACCCAGCTATGCATCCTCGTCGATGAGGCTATGGGAACTGGGGCTGAGCAAGCCTTGGTTTATGTCCAGTCCCACTTCCCGTTGGTGGACCTCCGGCAGCTAGAGCGTAGGATGCCTGCCGAGATGACCGACAACCACGTAGCGGTGTTCCGACAGGACGTGGAAGGTAACTCCGTCGTGATCGCTGGAGACCTCCGATTCCTGCCTCCTAAAGACCCAGCAGCCGTGGCAACATCTCCCAATGTCATGGAGCCAGAGGTGGTGCCTCTCGAGGAGTAGTTATATTATAATCTGCAGTAGTTGGGAGTAGTTAGTATGAAACTTGTTCAAGAACTTGGTTTCTTTCTGCAAAATGGAAAAAATCTTTTGCGATTCACAGATTTAAGTTCTAGAGCCATTTTCATCCCGAGGAACTTAGGCCATATAGTGCTCAGTGCAGGGCTCTTAGGCTACACACACACTTACCGACATCGGGCCAAACAAGCCCTCGAGGTTCTTGCAGACTTTGGATTTTATCAAGTCCTTTGTGCATCCGAGGCAAGACCTCGAGCCCTCGGTATAGCCATATAGTCTTAGGCATAGGAAACTAATGCCGCTTACGCACTAACCCAACATCAGGTATTATGAGTTCTCGGGGCTGCTGAGACTTTTTTGAAATTGAGGCTTAGGACTCAAGCCCCCAAGGATCTCAGCGAGCTATCGGGCACCGAGAGGGCGCTAACGCTAACTCTTTTTCGCTCGTGTGGTTGCTAACGCCAAATCCAGAGCTAGTTCGTAGGAGCACAACAATTTAAGCTAGACGCATGATGTTTCACATCGACCTAGATGGGTCCGAGCCTAGCGATTTGTCGATGAAGATGAATAACACAATTTTGCTTAGGGCAAAAACTTAAACTTTATTTTATATAAGGCAAAGGGTACATAGCTGGACAAAAGGAGGAGCCCGATCATGACGGCGCTCGGTGTTCTCGACAAAATTCAGGGTGATATTGCGCTGGAGTTTTACTCTCGAAGGTGGTTCGGCTCGATGTCGATCCCCACTGGTCCGCTGTGATGAGGACATCCCAGCTCATTACATGTTGGAACATGAGGAGCATTCACCGCATAACATAAGTGAACGTAATCATGGTCCACTTACACGGAGCCGCGCTAAGAAATTACAAGAACAGGTGAATTTATTCCTAACTGATTGTGATTTCACCGTATCTAAGGATGGTATACTACCTAATTATTCTACATTGATGTTGCTTAGGTTGACTCATGAAGAGGAGCAAGCCACAAACATGTGTTGACAGAAAAATGGTCTAGTCGGGTATTACTTTTTCCTCCACGGTGTTACTTTTTACACCGGTTCGATCATTTGTTACTTTTTCTTATGCGGTGTTACTTTTTACACTGGTCCGAACGTTCGTTACTTTTTCCTCATTGGTGTTACTCTACACACTGGTCCGATCATCCGTTACTTTTTCTTCCATGGTGTTACTTTTCACCTCTGTCTGCTGCCAATATTCTAACTTCCAAGAGGTGGGCGATCCAACCTGAAATGATTCAATAGCCATAATGCATATGGTTAGAAAAGTAATCAAGTTTACTTTCATCTCCAAAAACGGATCATCGTTTGGACTTCCCAATGAAAAGTTATGGCTATTTTAGTGAACACTATGGAGAAGCTGAAAGGCTACGCGAGGCTGTTCGGGAAATCTTCCTAGATACCTTCGAGCTGTCAACTTTTGAAGAATCTAAAGAGTCTTTGATACCCATCTAGAAGGGTTGTTCCTAGTATAAATACTTCTCATTTTCTTTGCAGAAGGGACTTTTTGATGAATTGATAAATCATATGGTATTGCAGCCGAGCTGCCGAGTATCTTAATCACACCTTTGTTCTTTCTTGCTCTGCTTGGACTTGTGAAGAGATCCCTCTGGGTTCCCCTAGTTCGTGCTCTACAGTTTTCAGTACGGCTGTACCATTTTGTGTGGATTAGTTTCGGATTGTGGTTCTGCGGTCGTTCAGAGATCGAGTCGAAATCTTCATGGTTTCGGTGCCTCTCTCCCTGTCGCTTGGTCGCATCCAACCTTTGACAGGTATAAAGCTAGTTATCCCGCTATTCGTAGCAAGTTATCTTCGGTTCTTTGACCTACTGTCGTGAAGATCAGGCCACCCTCAAGGAGGTTCCTTATCATCTGGTATCAGAGCTTTCGTTGTCATGGTACGTCTCACCATATTCCACATATCTACCTTTGATTATTTTTCCATCATATAGTACTATTTTTGTTGATCTCCTAAAGTCCACTAAAAAACCCCACAAAAAAATTCCTATAGCCATTACACGGTACTGTTATCTTTGTATTGTTTTGTTCATCAAGTTGCTAGTCACCATCTTTATATATATCGTGTTATTTTCTATGTGTTATCCGCACCCCTGTTAGTATAAAAAAATTCAGAAAAAAGAGAAGAAGAAGAAAGAAGAAAAGAAAGATTCAAAAAAAAGAGAAAAGTGAAAAGTGAAAAGAAGGGGGTTGTGTTGCGGTTTGCTTTGCTGTAAATTTTAGTTCTGCATGCTCAAATTTGTGGTGTTCTAAACATCAACGTTTACATATCTTTTGAACAAATTGTGCTACTTGGATACAGTACCGTAGCCTCCCTTGAATAGCCACCTATAGCTCCACTAAAATCTGAAACCAGGACGTTCGACTCATAATCCTTGCGACCTCTCAATCACATCCATGGAACTACTACACTAGCACACTCACTATCCTTGAGAACAAGTAAGATCATTGGTAAGTAAGAGTTGAGGTTGTGTGATTTCATAAATTTACCTATTCTAGTTTTTTTGCATAAGTGCTAACATGGCAGGATCTAATTCAAGTGTTGGTGGTGGTCGAAATGGAGTAGAGGAACCACCAGTCTCACGGGCTGAGTTTCGTCAACTATGAAACTCTCCGGTGGAGGCTATGGAGAGGATCCACAACATCAATATGCTAAATCTGGTGGTGAAAATTCTGATGCGGGACATGACTTACATGACCGTTTTAGAGAAGGTATTGGTGGTGGAAGGCGGGCAGGTCGCAATGGCTAACATGGAGGATGAGCTCACGGGCGTGGTCGTGACTATCGTGTGCATTTTGAAGATGAAGAATTTGATAACTTTGATCATGAAGAGGGATTTGATGATAATGAAAATCCCTTTACAAATGGTGGGCTGTTTGAGCGGTGTCGAGCACATCGTAGGTATGCTAATCATGAAGATAGAGAACATCATCGTGGTCATCATAATAGGGATGACCCGAACAACATTGCTTATGTCAAGTTGAGTATCCTAAAATTTACAGGCAGAGAAGATGCAGATGAATATCTTGAGTGGGCTAACTAGTGTGATCAAATTTTTAGAGTACATGATCTTTTTGATCAGAGACATGTGAATATTGCTTCAGTTGAGTTTTCTGATTATGCTCTCACTTGGTGGAATCAAATACAGGAGAATCAACTTGTGTTGGGGTGTGAATATATTAACACATGGGAAGAGATGAAGCAAGTGATGAGAAGGTGATTTGTACCATCAAGCTATTAGCGTGACCTTCGCAATCGGTTGCAAGCGTTGAAGCAAGGAAAAAGATCGGTTGATGAGTACTATAAAGAGATGGAATTGCTGTTAGTGCGGACTAGAATCAGAGAGGATCCAGAGTCAAAAATGGCAAGATTTTTGGGTAGTCTCAATGATGAAATTTCTGGTTTTGTTGAGATGTTTCTATATCATAATTTGTAAGACCTTGTTGATCAAGCTATGTGCACCGAGAGAAAAATTCAGCAAGAGACATGTGAAAGGTCTTATGCAAGCTATTCCATTGCAGCCCCATGGCATAAGCAGCAACCCGGTACCTCTTTTGTTGGGGGTCAGTCCCAAGGTGCTACAACTAAGTCCTCTCCATCCAATGCTCCTTCGAAGATGGCGGTTTCTACAGCATCCTCACCTATAAACAACAATGGCTTGCTACAAGTACAGCAGCCCCAAGTGTTGCTTCAGTTGCTACTCCCTCTACATGTAGCCGAGAAATTGTGTGCCACAAATGCCATAGTCGTGGATATGTTGCTGTACAATGTCCAAGTAGGAGAACCATGATTATAAATGAACAAGGTGATTGGAAATCTGAAAGTGACAAAGAAGAAGAAGGCATACATGAAGAGATTGTGAGCAATGATGGGAGTGAGATCCAACCCGATGAAGGTGATACTAATTGTTTTATTTCTCTTCGAGTGCTTAGTGTTACTGCTGTGAAAGAAGAGAATGGACAGCGACACAATCTCTTCCACACTCGAGGCATGATCAAAGACAAGTTATGTAAAATTATTGTTGATAATGGCAGCTGCAACAATATTGCAAGTCAAGAATTGGTTGATAGAATTGGGTTAAAACAGTGACGCCATCCTAATCCATACAAGATGCATTGGCTTAATGATTGTGGTGCGCTACATGTAAACCATGTTGTGACAGTTTCTTTCTCTATCGGAAGGTATAATAATCATGTGGAGTGTGATGTGGTGCCTATGCAAGCATGCCAACTGCTGCTAGGAAGACCATGGTTATATGACCGTGATGTTCAGATTATTGGACGAACAAACAAGCTAGCTTTCATGTACAAAGGAGAGCGAATCTCGTTGCTTCCTTTGACACCGGAGGAGATTTTGAAGGATGATCAAAAAAGAAAACAGCGAGAGAGTGACCCACAAACATAGTGAGGAAGTGAATCCAAAGCCAAATAAAACGCCACATCTTCAAAGAACCAAGACAATGGGAAAAGAGGGGTTAGTTATGATGGCTAGGAAGGGGGATTTAAAAGAATTGAGTGAATCCAATGCCATGTTCTTTGTACCCCTGTACAAGGATAATTTTCTTTCCATTAATGACTTATCCTCTACTTTGCCAAGTGTTATTTTTGATGTGTTACAAGAATATGAAGATGTCTTTCCGGATGAAGTACCACCGGGGCTACCACCTAAGAGAGGGATCAAACATCAAATTGACCTTGTTTCTGGTGCTGCACTTCCAAACCGAGCTGCATACCGCACCAACCCGGAGGAAACAAAAGAAATTCAGTAACAAGTAGAAGAATTAATCAAAAAATGGTATGTGCAAGAAAATCTTTCACCTTATGTTGTTCCTGTTCTTTTAGTTTCCAAGAAAGATGGTTCATGGAGAATGTGTGTTGATTGTCGAGCTATTAATAACATCACCATAAGATATAGACATCCCATTCCTAGACTTGATGACATGATTGATGAACTTAGTGGGGCTATTATTTTCACAAAAATTGACTTGAGAAGTGGTTATCACCAAATTAGAATGCGAGAAGGAGATGAGTGGAAAATAGCTTTTAAAACTAAGTTTGGGTTGTATGAATGGTTGGTGATGCCTTTCGAATTGACTAATGCACCTAGAACCTTCATAAGATTGATGAATCATGTGCTTAGAGCTTTTATTGGCAAGTTTGTTGTAGTTTACTTTGATGATATATTAATTTATAGCAAGTCTCTTGAAGGACACGTTGAGCATATTCGAAGTGTTCTTGCTGTCCTACGAGAGCAAAAATTATATGCTAACCTTGACAAGTGCACTTTTTGCACAGACAAGGTAGTCTTTCTTGGCTTTGTTGTTTCAGGCCAAGGTGTGGAGGTGGATGAGAAAACTTTCAAAGCTGTTCGTGAGTGGGTGCCTCCACAAAATGTGAGCCAAGTACGGAACTTCCTCGGATTTGCTGGTTTCTACCCATGATTTGTGTAAAATTTCAGCACCATTGCTGCTCTAATCAATGAGTTAACAAAGAAAGAAGTACCTTTTAAATGGGGAGAAGCACAAGAGAAGGCATTTAAAAAGCTGAAAATGAAGTTAACAACAGCCCCACTCCTTGCACTCCCAGATTTCAGTAATACATTTAAAATTGAATGTGATGCAAGTGGTGTAGGGATTGGAGGTGTGCTCATGCAAGAAAGGAGGCCGATTGCATACTTCAGTGAAGAGCTAAGTGTTCTAACTATGAATTACTCAGTTTATGATAAAGAATTATATTCTCTTGTAAGGAGTTTGAAAACTTGGCAATGCTACCTTTTGCCTAAAGAATTTATGATACACTTAGACCATGAACCTTTGAAACATCTTAAAAGCCAACTAAAAATGAATCGAAGACATGCAAAATGGAGTGAATTCATTGAGTCTTTTCCTTACATTGTCAAGTTCAAGAAAGGGAAGAATAATGTTGTAGCTGATGCTTTGTCTAGGCGTGATACTTTGCTTTCATAACTTGATGCTAAAATTCTTAGTTTGGAAAGTATAAAAGATTTATATGCTACTGATTCATATTTTGTTGAGCCATATTCCAAGTGTTGTGATGGCAAGGGATGAGAAAATTTCCATTTGCATGATAGGTTTGTATTTTGAGCTAATAAACTCTGTATTCCAGATTGTTCTGTTCGCATTATGCTTGTGCAGGAAGCTCATGCGGGTGGACTTATGGGCCACTTTGGTGCCAAGAAAATAGAGCAAGTACTCGCTGATCACTTCTTTTGGCCTAAGATGAGAAGAGATGTAGAGAGGCATGTTCTTCGTTGTGAAACCAGCCACAAAGCTAAGTCACGCTTGCACCCTCACGGTTTATACACCCCTCTACCATGGGAAGATATCTCTATGGACTTTATTCTTGGTTTACCTCAAACTAAGAGGAGGAGGGATTCAATCTTTGTTGTGGTTGATAGGTTTAGCAAGATGGCTCATTTTATTCCCTACCATAAGAGCGACGATGCTTCACATATTGCTGAATTGTTTTTTAGGGAAATTGTGAGACTTCATGGCATGCCATGAACTATTGTTTCAGATCGTGACACCAAGTTCTTGAGCTATTTTTGGAAGACCTTATGGGGAAAACTTAGGACAAGGTTGCTATTCTCTATGACATGCCATCCGTAAACTGATGATCAAACTGAAGTTGTTAATCGAACATTATCGACCACTAAGTACTCTCCATTTGAGATTGTATATGGTTTCAAACCAGCTGTTCCCATCAACCTTTTGCCTTTGCCTATGCAGGAACGTGTGAACTTTGATGCAAGCAAGCGAGCTGAATTTGTCAAGAAGCTTTATGATCGTACTAAGGATAACATAGAAAAGATGACCAAGTTGTATGAGGACCGTGCTAACAAAGGTCATAAGAAAATGTTGTTTGAACCTGGAGATTTGGTTTGGGTGCATTTGTGCAAGGACCATTTTCCAAAACAACGCAAATGCAAGCTGCAACCACGCGCTAATGGTTCTTTCAAGGTGCTCCACAAGATCAATGATAATACATATGAGATTGAACTTCCAAGTGCATATGGTGTAAGTCTGACTTTCAATGTCTCCGATTTATCTCCGTTCTTTGGAATAGAAGAGTCGAGGACGACTCATTTTCAAGAGGGGTGGATGATGAGGACATTCTAGCTCATAATGTGTTGGAACATGAGGAGCATTCACCGTCTAACATAAGTGAATGTAATCATGGTCCACTCACACGGAGCGGCGCTAAGAAATTACAAGAACAGGTGAATTCATTCCTAACTGATTATGATTTTACCATATCTAAGGATGATATACTACCTAATTATTCTACATTGATATTGCTTAGGTTCACTCATGAAGAGGAGCAAGCCACAAACATGTGTTGATAGAAAAATGGTCCAGTCGGGTGTTACTTTTTCCTCCGCAGTGTTACTTTCTACACTGGTCCGATCGTCTGTTACTTTTTCTTCTGCGGCGTTACTTTTTACACTGGTTGAGGAGCCATGGTGTATTCCATGGAGATGATGAGTGATTGTCAACGGGGAAAGAAGGTGTGATGAAGAAAGAAGATGAAGAAGCTTGACCGTGACGGAGTTCGCGTGCGACTCAGGTACACGGGTGGACGCTGGTCGGACAGAGGGGTCGCGAGGGCGTGCCAGTCCAATCCGGGTGCACGGAGCTGAAGCGGCAAGTGAAGAAACAAGATCCACCGTGGTGTTGGCGCGTGCGACTCAGGTACACGGACGACCGACCGCCGGGCTGAAGAGCCGCGGGGTCGGATCGGGTCCAATCCGGGTGCACGGTCGAAGGCGGTGGACGCTTTGACGGTTTCGGCTCAAAACCGCCACCCCCCAACGGAAAAGTGTGTTTACCGTGTGAGTTGACGGTGTCGTAACGGTCACGCAAAGTGCGACGCCGAATAAAAAATATTCGGGGATGTTTTCCATTTATTCGGGATGTTTTCCATGTTTGTCCCTTGGACATGTGTGTATGAGTGGATGAAACCCTAGGGGTATAGTGGTTTTTTCCTTTAGTCCCTAGGCCTATATAAAGGGTTGCCATCCCTGATGTATGGTGAGATATTTTGAATTAAAGTGTGCCTATCCAGAATTTTTGTCTCCATGTGCATAGCTTCTTTCTCCTCAAGAAAGCTTTTCCTCCAAGCCTCCTCCCTCCACCCACTCTCCCTCTCCCCTAGCTAGCAGCCATCTCTCCCTCCTCTTCTCTCTTCAGCGCAGCAAGAGGAGGTGTGGGTTGCAGCAAGGGGCAGCACGCGGGCTGCAGCTAGGGGCTGCGCGCGGACGGCGCGCGGCGTGGCGACGAGGAGGAACGACACTCCAACGACGGGAACGCCTGCGTCATCTTGTAGAACATCGACTCCAAGCTAGGGAATGCCTACATCCACACCGGAACGCGACATCTACAGCAAC